>MU260054.1:547500-622500 GCA_020310875.1 Ceratopteris richardii
TAGCTTGTACTTGGAAGAGCAATTAATATCGACATCATATTTACTTTGGTACTATGCCCCTTTACTTTTGTTCTTTCTATATAGGTCTTAAAAAGAAAAAAAAACAATAAACATTCAGTTTATGCTCATGAGAAACATCATCAAAATCCCTTTACTTTATGAGAAAAATCTTTTCACTCCTTTCATAAACTCATTTATTATGTGACAATAGCAGATGTCCTTTTGACATTTCTCTCTCTCTCTCTCTCTCTCTCTCTCTCTCTCTCTCTCGCTGCCCCTTTGCACATTTCTTATGTATGCATAGCAGCCAAAGTAGCTCCCCTCCTCTCTCTCCCTCTCTCTCTCTCTCTTCCGTTTCTACAGTGCATCCCTTCATCTACTCAGTCGTTTGTCTGTTCTGTTTCTCTCTCTCTCTCTCTCTCTCTCTCTCTCTCTCTCTCTCTCCCCAGCCATTTCTTCGCCCGTTGCCATCTATGTGTTAATTTCTACCATCCCCGCCTCTCTCTCTTTCCCTCGATTTTTGCTTCATTGCAATTTGGAAAACCGTCGAATTTCTTTCAACATGGTGTGTTGCTTATCTCTATCATCGATGGCAGATGATCACATACACACACTCTCTGTGTCTCTCCCCACTCTCTCTCTCACGTCGGTCTGGCAAAGGTACAAGAAAGATGCACTTCTTCATAAAAGAATATTAATGCATCATATGGTCCATCACACCCATGCACCTTATCTTCTACACATAGCAATTTTCGTCAATGAGAGTGACCTCACAGAGATGCAAACATACATACTCTTTCTCTGTAATTAGCCGAGCTTTCTGATCAACTATAATGCATCGACTTCTGTAGATTGGCTTCTGGTCGACTCATTATCTCTGCAGAGTTGTCATCTCCACCGATTTGTCGACCCTCTCATGACTCCTTGGCTGTTGAGTACTACTATAGTGCTTCTCTCTCTCTCTCTCTCTCTTTCTCTCTCTCTCACGTTGCGTGCGAATCCCCATATACAATTATACTTCCATAACCGATTTAAATTCTCATTATGCATATAAAATCATAGCATGACCATAGACATTGTACATCGATCCTTGCACAAATATCTAAAGCGAGAGCACATAGAAAGTATGCTCTATTGAACAGATATGGATTTGCACATACAGAAATTGCACAAGGAGATGGATTTAAGGCAAGAACCCATTAATCTCTTCTTCCCATGCATTAGAGTGACTAGTATTTCCATACGGATGGTTCTCTGTGCGTTTCTTCTTCTTCTCTCTCTCTACGACAAAGTGTCCTTAATACAAATAAGCAATATATGTGCAAAAACATTGAATGTGATTCTTGTGTTCCATGCCATCACCAAAGAACTTATCAAACTCCTTATGAAAAATTAGAGAGGAGAGAAAAGATATGGTGGAATCCTTCTCTCTCTCTCTCTTGGCATGGTAGCTAGAAATGGAGAGCTTGAAAGTTATGGTCATGGAGAGAGAATCACATTGTACTCATAAAGCATCTTGTCTCAAAGTGAGTACATATCCAAAGTACTTCACAGGTTCAATATGCAGGGTGGAAAGGCATTGAGTACAACTTTACCCACATATGTGAAATTGAGCAAGGATGATTGCCCCAAATTAGATGACAAAAAGGAATTCATGACCAAAATTCCCTATCAGCCTGCTGTTGGTAGTCTTGTGTATGCTATGATAGCTATAGTGGGACTTGGAGCAGATATATGTCTAATCCTGGCAAGAAACATTGGGAAGCGGTCAAGATGATTTTGAGATATCTAAGTGGCACTAAGAACAAGTGTCTATGCTAAGGTAGATGGAAAGCATCCAATATTGGTTACAAAGATTCTAACTATGCTAGTTGTATAGACAATTGTACCACTGTTTCCACCACAAAAATAGAGTATGTTGCAGTAAGTGACACATGTAAGGAAGCATTGTAGCTTTCTCGTCTTGCTTGTGATATGGGTTTACCTCAGCATGTACCTCGTTTGCTCAGTGACAGTTAGAGTGCCATTGCTTTGGCTAAGAGTGAATTCCTAATTTGAGATGTCTAATTTGGGGCATTTGCATCATTATTTGGGCATTCGGTTTATGCAAGTTGATGGCGGAATAGCTTTGTGTCAAACAAAATATATTGAAACATTAGTGCATCATTTTGGCCTTGAAGACTGTGAACCTATTGCCACTCCAATGGAGACACGTTTACGATTGAGTCTTCACGATGCTGGAGATGCATTTGATGTTGTTCTCTATCAACAGGCTATTGGATGCTTGATTTAGTTATGCATTACTCAGCCACATATTCAGTTTGTTGTCTCATAAATGGGCAGGTTTATGCATTGTCCATGTGTCAAGCATTGGCCGCTCATCTTTCTCTACTTGAGCGGTAACTGGCTACTTTGGTTGTTTTATCCCAAGGGGGGATCACTACTACCAGATTTTCATGCTTTTTCTGACTCTGATTGGCCTCGTTGCTATGAAACTCGTGTATCGCCTAGTGTTTTTACTTCATGCTTGGTAGCTCATGCATATCTTTGTTGAGCAAGAAGCAGCCTACTAAGGATGCTTCTAGTTATGAGGCTAAGTATCGGGTAGCTTTCATAGGGACTATTGAGTGTGTGTGGCTTAGATGCCTTATGGTTGATTTGGGAGTTTGTTATTCTTCTACCACCACCATCTTTACTGGCAGTCAGAAAGAAATCGGGAGTTGCGAGGAACCCTATGTTCCATGCTCGCACTAAGAACATTTAGGTGCATTATCATTATGTCAAGGAGAGGTTCTCTGCTGGATAGATCAACTTGGCATATGTGCCCACACAGGAGAACATTGGAGACCTTTTCACCAAGGCTCTACCTAGGGAGAAGTTTGAAGCTTCCCGTAAAGGTTTGGGCTTACTTCCTTTTGTGGATTGATTCCACATAGCTTGGCACTTCCTTATACATGACTGTGAGCTCCTTGTTCACCGCATCACTCCTAGGGAGGGATTTGTTGATATATTTTAGGTAGTGATGTGTGTGAACACACTAGGACCGTCGAGGCACTTTTTTCCCTCTTTCGAAGGCTTTTGCCCCGGCTTGTATATATGCCTATAGCCTTAACAACTTACTTATCGTTGTACATTCTAGTGGTACTCCTCAAGTGCTTTCAGAACCATGGAATGCAAACTTTCAAGGCTTATTGGTGTTGCTTTCGCACATGTGGTGCATGGATAATAAGCCTTTGTTGGTGCAGGACAATCAGCAATTGAAGTTTTGGAGGTCAAGAATTGAAGAAACGATAAAATTGAGAAGCATGAAGGAAGGAAATATTCAGAAGTTGAAAGTTGTGTACACATATGTACATTAGTTCAGACATAAGTCACTTATACTTTTGAATAGTCATAGACTTGTAAATATTTGCCTATATATACTATGAAAAATGTCAGGGCAAGTATGAGAGAGCGTGAGAATAGTGTATTGAATAGTTGTAAATGTCATTAGACCTCCTAGAAGTGAGTTGAAGTCTCTCTCATCACTTAGTTGTAATTTTCTGAGAAATGAAGAAAATGTTGCACCCGATATTTCTGAGTTTTCTCCTTCTGTGTTAGATCTTTTGTGAAATGCTTTTGTACAAGTCTAAGTCTATAGTTGATCGACCTTTGTACAAATTTTCAGCTTCTAATTGTGATCAGGCTAAGAGAATTAAGTGTAGGAACATTTACATGTGTAAATGAAAGAAGAGAAGTTGCAGGAGGCGCAAAATTTGAAGTCAATGTTTTGATTAGTTCTCCTTCTACAGTTTAAAGTTTTGAGCAAGCAAGCACTCAATCTTTAAGTTGGAAGGTAAGCTACTTGTGGCTAAAAGCATTTGCTTAAATGGGTTCTATTCTTGGAGAACCATGTCCTAGAAGTTGCAGGTGTCAAAGTCGACTTTACAAAGTGACAGTTTTAGACATAGGTAACTTGTTGAGTTCAATTCTCAAGTTATACTGAATCTTTTAGAGTGATTCAACTTGGAAAAGGTGCACAATCTATAGGCGACACCTTGTGCAAAGTTTCATAAAAAACTTTACACAATTGATAGATCAATGGAAGAGATATGTGCAGCAGACTTTCTGTAGAGTCATCATCTTCACATAATTTTTAAACTTTTGATAATTCATCATTGATCCTCAAAATTGGTGAAGGTTTCGACTTACTCTTGATATAGAGGTGCTCTAACTTCAAGAGTAGGTTTTTCTTTTGGAGATTAACACTCTCCATCAGTGGTATCAGAGCAGGAAACATCAGAATTGAAGAAAGGAGGATCCCGACTGCTGCAACTACAAAGAATTCAACATCTGAAGGTTCAAAAGGTGAAAGCTTGAGAGCAAAGCTTGAGAAGGAGGTCATACAACACCAAGGAAGACAAAAGGAGTATCATTCAAAGTAAAGGTACATCTATTACTCATAAATATTGAAGAATTCAATACACAGGAGAAGGAAGGATGGGAGATTCTCTTCAAATAGAGAAGTTGGATAGAGAAAACTATCCAGCATGGTCAATGAGGATGGAAGCTCATCTAATGAGCAAAGACTTGATAGCTTACATCACAGGTGAAGAAGAAAAGCCACAATTCAGAGATCCTAGTGTTCCAACTAGGGAAGAATTATCAGACTTAAAGACTTGGATGAAGAGAGATGCTCAAGCTAGGAGCATTATCTATATGGCAGTCAATGATTACTTGCTACCTCACATTAGAGGTCTTGAAAGTGCAAGTGATATATGGAATGCTTTGGAGGAGCATTTTCAAAACACCACAAAGTCTAGGAAGGCATCCTTATGGGCAGAATTTACCACATTCAAGAAGAAGGCCTCTCAATCCATCTCAGATTA
Source organism: Ceratopteris richardii (assembly GCA_020310875.1). Taxonomy (NCBI): domain Eukaryota; kingdom Viridiplantae; phylum Streptophyta; class Polypodiopsida; order Polypodiales; family Pteridaceae; genus Ceratopteris; species Ceratopteris richardii. The sequence continues at coordinate 552,369 of MU260054.1, forward strand.
TGTAACAAGGATGAAAGACATTGCAGATGCATTAGGAGCTGTTAATGAAGACATTGAGGAGGATAAATTGGTAAGGCAAATCCTTACAGGTTTGAGAGGTGATGAAAAATGGAAGCCATTCATTTTGTCTACTGAGTTATCACTTGATCATTTCACTCCTGATTTAAATCAGTTGCTAGGTCACATGCTAACCTTTGAGCAGGATGTCAAAGGAGAAGGTGACAAGAGTACAGGTCATGCAATGTACTCAAAGGATAAGAAGAAAAATAAAAAAAGGAAACAACAAGCTAATGAAGATGAAGGCACAACTAGCCAAGCTAACTTCCTAAGAGGAAGAGGAGGTGGCAAAGGAAGAGGAAGAGGCAGGAGTAATAAAGATGGAGTCAAAGCTTGCTGGATTTGTGGTAAGACAAATCACTTAGCTAATGATTGTTGGCACAATACTCAGAGTAGTGGTGGATATAATCAGAACTTTAATTCAAAAGGAAGAGGTGGAAGGAATCAAAGAGGTAATTTCAGAGGTAGAGGTAGTAGAGGTTACTTTGGAAGAAATGCAGGTAGAGGATTCCAAAGTCAAAAATACAACAATACCTACTACAACTATGCTTCAGATCAGAAGGAGGATTCAACATTGATAATGAATGCAACTTGTGAAAGGCAAAGTGAAGACCACAGAGTCTTCTACATTGACTCAGGGTGTAGCAATCACCTGAGTGGTAACATAGCCTTGATGACTGATTTGGAGAATAAGGTATCTAATCATGTTGTTCAAACAGGTGACAATACAAAGCACAATGTGAAGTCAATTGGATCAGTGAAGGCCAAGGATGGTAGCACACTCTTGAGTAAGGTCTTGTATGTTCCTACAATTCCTAAGAATCGGATAAGTGTAGGAAAAATTGTTGAAAAAGGTTATGAAGTTAGATTCACTAATGAAGGAGTGTTTGTGGAAGACCCTAGCAATGGGTATAAACAGATTGTTTCAGGAAAGAAAGAAGGAAGATTGTTCACAGTGAAGATTCAAGGTAATGTTGGTCATGCCTTGTTCACTTATGGAGGACATAAGATATCTGAGTTAGATCTTTGGCACAAGAGGCTTGGCCACTTCAATGAAAGAGGTATCAAAGATATGATAAACAATGGTTCAGTGCTTGGATTGCCTAATGTTGCAGGTCAACATATGACATACAAATGTGAGGCATGTCAATTAGGTAAGGCTCATAAGCAATCCTATTCCAAGCATGGTTTTATGTATACAGAAAAGCTTGAGTTGGTACACACAGATGTGTGGGGACCATCAAAAGATTTTAGTATCAATGGCTCAAGATACTATGTGATTTATGTTGATGATGCTACCAGATGGATCACTATCTATGTGATCAAAGATAAGTAGTCAGAGGTGTTTAATACATTTAAAAACTACCATATGTATGTAGAAAGAATTACAGGTCATAAGTTGAAAAGACTAAGGTTAGATGGAGGGGGAGAGTATTTCTCTAATGAATTCAGTGATTACTTGTGGAATGCAGGTATAAAAAGGGAAATTACTTGTAGGTACTCTCCTCAACAAAATTGTGTAGCAGAAAGGAGGAATAGAACTCTTGTTGAGTTTGCAAGGTCCATGATGAAGGAGAAGAATTGCCCAAATTACTTGTGGGCTGAGGCTGTAAATACAGCTACTTATTTGGTCAATAGGTTACCATGTAAAGCTTTGCAAGGTATGACACATTATGAAGCTTGGTGGGGTAAGAGACCTACCTTGGATCATTGCAAAGTATTTGGGTGTTTGGCATATGCATATGTGCCATCACAATTAAGGCACAAATTGGAACCTAAAGCTGAAAAGTATGTGTTCATTGGTTATGATGATAAGCAGATGGGATATAGGTTGTGGAGTCCATCCACATAACAATTTCTTGTATCAAAAGATGTTACATTTGATGAGCAAGGTACTTGGTATGCAGGTACAATCAATATTAATACAGGTGATGAAGAAGTTGTGAGTCAAAGGAAATGTAAATCAAAGGTTCAGATATTTGATTAAGAGGAGAATAATGAAGTGCAGGTTGAAGTTGAAGAAATGCCAAGATTTGATCCTGAGTGTGATGAACCAGAAACCTCAAGGAGTGGAGAACTCAAAAGGTCATCAAGACACAAGTGGCAACCTACAAGGTATAGCTATGACACTTCTTTTTTGGCTACCAAAGATTATGCTTACATGATAAAGGCAGATGAAGACCCTTCTACATATGAAGAGGCAAAAGGTAAGGAAAATTGGGAGAAAGCTATGGAGGAAGAATATGATGCATTGTTGGAGAATCAAACATGGGATTTGGTTCCTAAACCAAATAGCCAGAAAATCATTGGATGCAAATGGGTCTACAAGACAAAGAGATTTGCAGATGGAAATGTGTCTAGATACAAAGCTAGACTTGTTGTGAAAGGATTTGCTCAAACATATGGTATTGATTATGATGAGACCTATAGTCCTGTGGCAAAGATGACAACTATCAGGACACTCATAGAAATTGCTGCATGCAAAGGTTGGAAATTATGTCAATTAGATGTGAAGAATGCTTTTTTAAATGGTTACATTTCAGATGATGTTTTCATGGAGCAACCTCAAGGATTCAGAGATGGAAGGTATCCAGATCATGTGTGTAAGCTCAAGAGAGCTTTGTATGGCTTGAAGTAGGCCCCAAGAGCATGGAACTATAGACTTGTAAAGTTCTTGAAAGAACTTGGATTTCAAGTATCAAAAGCAGATAGTAGTTTGCTTGTTAAAGCAAGTGATGATGGGTTCATATACATGTGCATATATGTTGATGATATAATTCTTACAAGTACAGATGAGAAAGGCATTCAAAGCCTAAAGAAGCAAATGGAGAAAGAGTTCAAAATCATTGATTTGGGAAACTTGTCATATTTCTTGGGCATGGAGATCTCATACACTCAACATGGAGTGTATGTGACTCAAGAAAGGTATTTGAGGAACTTGTTAATCAAGTTTAAAATGAATGATTGCAGGGTAGCACCTACTCCAATGGAGGTGAATCACAAATTGAGCAGATATGGTGGAGAAGAGTTCAAGGATATGAAATCATATCAAAGTTTTGTTGGTAGTCTTATCTATGCTACATTAACTAGACCTGACTTGTCATATGCAGTTGGAGTATTATCTCAATTCATGCATTGTCCTAGGAAAGAACATTGGATTGTAGGTCAAAGAGTGTTGAGGTACATTAAGGGTACACTCAAAGAAGGTTTGTATTATGGTTTTACATCAGATACAAATATCAAGATCTATAGTGATGCAGATTGGGCAGGTAATCCAGATGATAGAAAGTCAACTTATGGATACATGTGTTATGTGGGAGATAAGTTAATCTCTTGGTGTTCAAAGAAGCAACTGAGAAAATATTTGCCTATATATACTATGAAAAATGTTGGGGCAAGTATGAGAGAGCATGAGAATAGTGTATTGAGAAGTTGTAAATGTCATTAGACCTCCTAGAAGTGAGTTGAAGTCTCTCTCATCACTTAGTTGTAATTTTCTGAGAAATGAAGAAAATGTTGCACCCGATATTTCTGAGTTTTCTCCTTCTGTGTTAGATCTTTTGTGAAATGCTTTTGGACAACTCTAAGTCTATAGCTGATTGACCTCTGTACAAATTTTCAGCTTCTAATTGTGATCAGGATGAGAGAATTAAGTGTAGGAACATTTACATGTGTAAATGAAAGAAGAGAAGTTGCAAGAGGCGCAAAATTTGAAGTCAATGTTTTGATCAGTTCTCCTTCTACAGTTTAAAGTTTTGAGCAAGCAAGCACTCAATCTTTAAGCTGGAAGGTAAGCTACTTGTGGCTAAAAGCATTTGCTTAAACGGGTTCTATTCTTGGAGAACCATGTCTTAGAAGTTGCAAGTGTTAAAGTCGACTTTACAAAGTGACAATTTTAGACATAGGTAACTTGTTGAGTTCAATTCTCAAGTTATACTGAATCTTTTAGAGTGATTCAACTTGGAAAAGGTGCGCAATCTATAGGCGACACCTTGTGCAAAGTTTCATAAAAAAGTTTACACAATTGATAGATCAATGGAAGAGATATGTGTAGCAGACTTTCTGTAGAGTCATCATCTTCACATAATTTTTAAACTTTTGATAATTGATCATTGATCCTCAAAATTGGTGAAGGTTTTGACTTACTCTTGATATAGAGGTGCTCTAACTTCAAGAGTAGGTTGTTCTTTTGGAGATTAACACTCTCCATCAGCTTTGGATTTGAATAAGGGCCACACGTAAAATTCTCAAGCAAGTGGCCACTACCCAACTCAGAGAAATCACGAAATTTCACCATTCAAATTTCAAATCCTGCTAGCAAAAATGTTGCACGTTTCACATTGGCCAGAGATTGAATGTCAGACACATCACATGAGTGAGTAGTGGGCTGCCGCCTTATTTCTCCATTTACCAGCTTACCAGCCACTTGCCAGTTGTCACTCAAAAAGAGGCAGACTACACTTGGCAATGGGTTGCGCTTTGAAATTTTGTTCCTGATTATCTGATAGGGTACATTCAACATTGCTATATCATATGATACTACATGCCATACGCCCATGTGAATTGGGATATCGGGGATGCCCAGGACCAAAGAGCGGGCATCCTTTGTGATGCCCACACCCTCTAAATGGGCATCAAAGGATGCCCATCTTGGGCATCAATTTTGAGCCCTGATTGGGGTTTTAGGATTAGGGTTTTATGATTAGGGCTTTAGGTTTTTTTAGGCCTTTAAGTATTTAGGTTTTAGTATATCACGTTTAAGTCTTTAAGAGTATGATTTTTAGGTTTAATACAAGAAATCAAATATTCTAAAATATCCATATTGTATCAGATGGCTAGTTTGGATCCGCAGGAGAGAATAGCATGTCCTTGCACTCAGTGCAAGTATCAAATTTATCGAAAACAACATATTTGTACTGCACATGTTAGATAGTATGGATAGTATGGATCCGTTGATAAAAGTCGAATAGAAAACCTATGCTACCATTCGCATGGTCCCCCAGGTGAGTAGATGATCCAAACGACATTTCATTGGTAACCTCTTGTGGACAAAAGAGAACAAAAAAGGAGTTAGACGTACAAACAAGTACTAATAGCATTACACAGAATGAACATATGGAAGAAATGCTCGAAGCATTTTATGAGATGGACGAAGATCATGATGGTGGAGAAGATGTCAAGAGTTTCATGGACATAACAGAATTTCCACGATCAGAAGTTGATGAAGAATATGAAAACATGCAAAGACTAGCTTGTTTACCACTTTATAATGGAGCAAAGATATCTGTACTATGTGCGTCACTCGCGATGCTCAATTTGCAATCCATTTATGGATGGTCAAATAGTAGTGTCACTTTTTTCCAGAGGGCAATGACATTCCTCCAACACGTGGAGATGAAAAAAAGCTTTTACAATCCATTGGATTCGATTATACTAAGATTCATGCTTGTCCAAATGATTGCATCCTCTTTTGGAATGGCTATTTGTTTTAAAAGTCACCCCACGTAGTAGAAAAATTTATGAGAACATAGATGTAGAAGAAAGTCCATTTGTGGTGGACTCCCAGATTCATTCGATACCAGATTCATTCGATAGTCGAGGAGGAAGAGATCAGTGTTCGAAAAGAAGAGTTCATTTAAGAAGACGAAATACAAGATGAAACAATAGATGATGATCATGAAGAAACCAGCATAGCAAGTAATTTAGAAGTGATCAATATAGAGATAGATATTCTCAATGCATCGGATCTCCAAGAGGATGCTAAAATAGAGGAGTTTTGAATCAAACACTTGTACGTTGTCGGGTCGTGAGAGATGCTCGGATGGTGGATCAAGTCATCCGCCTAAATCGTTCGGCACACGTGGGGTGTCTGTAGCAAACTCAGGCTTATGAAAATAAGGGTTCTAATGATAAAATAATTTAAATTACCTATTTCTATGATTGAAACTAAAGTTTTCTTATCAAAAGTAAATAGTTTTAACTAGCTATGGACCGTAAGGACGGGCAGCCTCGTACATAGCAACAGCTTCCTGATATGAGATTGAAACTTCCATAATGGGTTCTTCTACTAAACTTTCAGGTAAGCTAGAGGGTTCTGGTCTGTCTAGAGTTGGCGGAACATTTTCAATATTTTCAATAGTACTGTGCTCAAACTCATGAACTAACTTAGAAGACATCAAGGAAAGTAATGGAAAATTAATGAAACAATATGATGCTAAACTGTTTGAATGAATTAATTGATATGCTAATGGTTCTAATCAATAAATCTAATACAAATGGAAGGCCTAAACAATTGGATAAATGTTTAGTCAATTGGATAGTTGACTAAATGAGAAATAAGATTTAAATGGATCTTTAGGCTGCCGCTTCACTTCAATTGTCTTCACTTCAATTAATTGTAATCTTCAATGTTTCTGCAAAAAACATTCAGTATTAGTAATATTACAAGAAATCAATAAGAACATAAACCCATACTTTACATACATTAAAGCATACACATGCTAACATACTTTCATGCACTTCTAAATACATATAACCATTCAAATACATCACTCCTTTTGGAATACATTTACTCATGCAAATGTAGTATCATTAATTAATATGAACTAACATGCATACACACATTCATTAGCTCATACATATGCATTCATTCACATGCTCATGCACATATCACTCACATGTATGCTCTCATGCACACATGCACTCTTACTCACAGTCATACATACATGCATACATCTCACATGCATATAATGCATACTATGACACATATTTAATATACATAGTCTTTAATATAAATATGCATACTAACCATGCACACACTTATATGCCAATGCATGTTGAAATTAACTCATAATTATACACTATTATGCATATGTACTGATGTATATTCATTTTCATGAACATTCATTATCATTCATGACTATACTCTAACATAATTCGATACTTATATGCATAGATGTATATATCTTCATGCATAAGCTAAATACCTAATATCAAAACACTTAATATGAAAAATACATATAATGAATTTTAATCATTTATTAATCTACAAACAAATAAATAAATTTAAATTAATATAATATAGACCCTCTTACTCTCTATCTCTCTCTAACTCGCTCTCTTTCTCTCTCTCTGACTCTCTCTCTCTCTCTCTCTGTCGATCTTTGACTTTCTCTCTCTTTCCCGTCCTCTCTCTGTCTGCCTATCTCTCTCTCTTTCTTTCTCTCTCTCTCTCTCTCTCTCTCTCTCTCTCTCTCTCTCTCTCTCCCCTTCTCTGTGCGCGCTGTCGCACTGCAGCAGAGGAGGGGAGGGAGAGAACCTCTCTCTCTCTCTCTCTCTCTCTCTCTCTCTTTCCCGTCCTCTCTCTGTCTGCCTATCTCTCTCTCTCTCTCTCTCTCTCTCTCTCTCTCTCTCTCTCTCTCTCTCTCTCTCTCTCTCTCTCTCTCTCTCTCTCTGTGCGCGCTGTCGCGCTGCAGCAGAGGAGGGGAGGGAGAGAACCTCTCTCTCTCTCTCTCTCTTTCCCGTCCTCTCTCTCTCTCTCTCTCTCTCTCTCTCTCTCCTTCTCTGTGCGCGCTGTTGCGCTGCAGCAGAGGAGGGGAGGGAGAGAACCTCTCTCTCTCTCTCTCTCTCTCTCTTTCCCGTCTCTCTCTCTCTCTCTCTCTCTCTCTCTCTCTCTCTCTCTCTCTCTCTCTTTCTCTCCTTCTCTGTGCGCGATGTCGCGCTGCAGCAGAGGAGGGGAGGGAGAGAACCTCTCTCTCTCTCTCTCTCTCTCTCTCTCTGCGTGCTGCTGCGCGCAGCGCCAGAGGGGGGGGGGAATCTCTCTCACACACATACATCACACACACACACACGTCACATCATACACGCACACACACACATATCACATACACACACACGTCACATACACATAACACTTCACACATACACGCACATACACATAACACATACACACACACGTCACATACACATAACACATACACACACACACGTCACATACACACACATATATATCACACACATCACATATATATTTCACACACACACATATACACATACACGCGCACATACACATAACACATACACACATAACACAAACACGCACATACACACAACACACATATATCACATACACACATAACACATACACACACACGTCACATACACACACACGTCACATACACACACATATACTTCATCACATACACACAATGCTACAGGGACCAAGACCAAGCCATGAATAGGCATGGGCATGCTTCCAGCCGGACTATCAACAGCAGTACATGATGGCTTAATATCCCGAGCACAAGGAGGGTCTAATGAGAAAGAAGGAAAAACAGAAGAAAGTAAAGAGCAGGAGACAGTACCTTCAAAAAACATTAAGAGAAACTTGAGCTCAACACTCATTTAAATACAAACGCAAGTCATTTATAAACCATTCCTTTGATTTTACTTTATTTCCTCATCCTCACTTTTCCCCATTAACATTTACCACACTTTAATTAACTTTTCTCACACAACCTCTCTTTTAATTACCCTCACACTCACCACTCTTTGTACACACCTTTTTTACACTTTAAATGCATATTTTTTTTCTACCACTCTTTTAACTTGCACTCACAACTACCACACTTTGAAACTATTCACTTTAACCACTTTAGTTACACACTTAACCCACACCACACTTTAAACAGCACTCACATACACCGCTCATTAATTATCCACTTCAATTATTATTTTTATTCTATTACCTTAATTTTCTTAATTAAATAAATCATTTAAATTAACCTTAGTTTAAGTTTTAATTAAATCAAACCTTAGGATTTAATTGCACATACATGATTAAATAATTAATTAAACCATATTTTAATTTTTATTATTGAACCAATGTTTAGTTATAGATTAATTTCCTTAAATATTAATTATTTTAACCCTTGAAACATTCTAAAACCCTAAAACCCCTACTTAAAACCCATCAGAAACTCATGAAAACCCTTTAAAACCCTTCTAAACCCTATCTCTAACCCATGATAAATCATCTAAACCCTTAACGTTAACCCAATGGAATCATTTTAAGATCCTTTGGATTAATCCTACTGACTTAACTTATATAAACTTATGAAACTCTAGGGGTATATACTCACATGTCTTATATGTATCAATTTAAAACACTCATTAAATGAGTAATTAGGGTAACCCTAATATGAACACATATTCTTCATCATTTCTTGTACCTGCAAATACTTCAAAAGTAGTTAATTCAATCCAGAACAACTGATCAACAGTGAAAAAGAGGTTTAGAATTCACCAATTAAGTTGCTTTTATTTCTTCTGGTTATCAACTGGAAGATGCAAATCTTCCCGACATCCACCGCCACCAAACCTGCACATCGTCCTTGATGGGCCAACTTGCAGATTAAGGGAAGCGGCATTTTCAATGATTATCCTGAAATTAAATCATAGAAAAGCATCAATTCTTTTTATAAACATATTTTAAATTATCAAATTTTTAATCTTTTCAACATGCACATGAAGTTTATTTCAATTACATCTGGCAATGAAAACATATTAAAGTATAAAGGTAAACTAGTAACCTGTTCAGTCAACAAACATTAATTTACATTTCATCCATTTATAAACTATGTAAAGATTTATAAAACAGAATTCATTTTCATTCATTCAAATGCAGGTTTCGTCATATATATGCATTCACAAATGAGCAATCAAGCATGCCAAAGAAATCTACTAAATCTACTTAGACAGACAGCCGCCTTGTATGCCCAATTTCAAACGCTAGATGTGTTTTTTCACAACTAGTTCTCTTCATATAAATATGATGTAAACTTCATATCGATAATAAATGTAAATACCTTTTTGGGGTGGAAGAAGGTATAACTTCCATGTCAATATTTTTTTTTTCTTCGCTACTTTTTTGTTTTAAAGGGGAAAGGCTTAACCCCTTAATCCGAGCTAAGGATCTAGCTGCATGGACAAGAAAGATCTAGGTTTTCACAGACATGTATCATGCAACAATATGCTCCTACATATATACAACTACTTTCGTTATCTAAATGAACTACAAATCCTTCTATTTTTAACAAATCTCACTTAATCTATAAATGTAGAAATATAAATTATGTCTATTTTCCTAATATGGTTAAATAGAGTCCTTTATAAATTAATATTCTTCATTCCAGATTTTATCAATTAGTTTTATATGAATGCAAATAAAATACGTAAAACAAAATTTTAAGACAAAGAAAAATACGATCTAAAATCAATTTTATCTTCAATCTGCTTCATCTTCAATTTGCTCATCTTTATGCATCTTAATTTGTTCTTCAAAGACCTGTTAAAACTCAACCAGCAACAGCTAGACACGCAAAATTAATAAATTTCATATTCAAATCTTCTCTTGGTTTTCCTGCAAAAGAAACCCACACTAAAGAAATTCATTCATACATAATTAATCATGCTCATCATCAAACATTACTTCATACATTTCATCATCTCTTTGTTTAAATAATTTAATTCTTTTGCCAGCAATTAAGTTTTTAAGAGGCGTGCCATCTAATTCGCGTAAGGCATACGTTTCATTATCATAGGTTTTGACTACCACATAAGGTCCAAACCAACGTCTTTTTAGTTTTCTACGGGCATCATACTGAGAATCAAACGTACTATCATACAGTAAAACCCAATCATTAACATAAATCGGCTTTGGCCTTAACCTATGTGATTTATCAAAATACTTCTTGTTTTTCAATCGAGAATCTTTTAGTTTAACTATAGCCTCTTCTAAACGTTCATTCCCTTTCTCTAACTGCTGGATTCGCAGAGCTAATAAATCTTCTGTCGACAAATTATCTTCCCATGGTAACGTAGTCCAAGTAAGAATTTGCGTATGCACAGGGAAAATTGGTTTCTGGCAATACATCAACTCTGCCGGCATATACCCCGTCGTTCTAGTGCAGGTCATTCTATCGGCCCACAACGCAAATGGCAGATAAGTTGGCCAATTCTTAATTTCTCCATTACAAGCTTTGGAAATTGCTTTAATAATAGGAGAATGCCCTCGCTCAATCTTCCCATTAGCTTCAGGGTTGTAAGCAGTAGTAAGGGCTAAGCAAATTCCATGCCTAGCAAAGAATTCTCTAGCCTCCTGCGCATCTAACTCTCCCCTATCAGCCACTACCTTTTCTATATAACCAAATCGTGAAATGACATCCTCAAGAAGAAATTTGCATACATTCAAGGTTGTCTTAGATCTTAAAGCTCGGCCTTCTACATGATTCGTAAGATCTTCACGTGCCAAGACTATATATCTCATCTTATTGATACCTTTGGGCATGGTAACTAAGTCTACAACCCATTTATAATGGATGCATGGTGGGTAGGTAGGATGCAACGGATCCCTATGTTTGACTGAGGAATGAATCTGACATATGTCACATGAATTCACATAATCTTTAACAGTAACATAAATCCCTGGCCACCAGTATCCTTCTCTAATTTTTTCATACGTAGCTACAAAACCTTTATGTCCTGCCCATAAAGTATCATGCATACTCTTCATGACTTGTAACTGAAGATCCTTAGTACCTAGTACTCGTTGTGGCAATCTAATTTTTCCCCTCGCATGTCTCCAAATGAAACCATCTTTCAGAAAAAAGTTGTAAGCTCTTTTCCTAATATTCCGAAATCTATTTGAAGACCATGAAGGTTCCCTAACCAAAGTACTTAAATACTTTCCAATATCTTGCCACTCTCCTTCGTATTCTTCAATATTAAACTGTTCATATGTGTATGCTTTAGAATCATAATTAATTGCATTTATTTCTAATTCTGTTTCTTCCTCATTATCAAATCCAGCTCGAGAAAGCATATCAGCCACAGGATTAGATTTACCTGCAATATGTATCAAAACAGGATTTATAAACTTGATGTATGAAATCCATCTAAGCATGGCAATGTCGGGTGATGAACAGTTTGTAATCATTCCAATCAGAGGTAGACAATCTGTCTCAACTATTACATTTGCACCTATAAAATATTCTTTATCGGATTTTAATGCCGTGACTAAACCCCATAGTTCTCGTTTAATTTGCGGATAATTTCTTTGCGTATCGTGTAAAATCTTTGCTCCAAATCTCACAGCATACCTATTGCCCTCTTCATCGTCCTGACCAATAACCCATCCTATTCCTATAGGGCTCGTATCAACAGTTAAAATGATAGGCTTTTGATCAGTATAATCTACTCGCTTTAAAATAGGAGCTTCAAGAAGTAATTTCTTTAACTTTTTCATAGCTTTTGAGTGTTCTTCAGTCCAAAGAAACTTTCGATTCTTCCTTAGCAAAGCATAAAGACAGTTTGCAACATGTGCATAGTGTGGGATCCAGATGGCATAAAACACACAAGCACCAAGGAATCGTCTTACCTCACTAATATTACTACAGGTTTCAGAAATCTTGTTTATAGCGTCGACTTTAGGTGGATATGGCCTCCGACCGTAATGTCCACATAAATGCCCAACTATAAGTACCTCATTGACACCAAAAACAGATTTCTCAATGGAGAATGTGAGACCAACCTCTTCAAATCTCTGGAAAATCCTTTCACAGTCAGAGATATGATCTACTACAAACTTCCTGCAGCCAGAGAAATCTAAAGTTTCATCTTTCGCATTCTCAATACATCCTTTAATAGGAATGTCATCAATAAATGGCATGGTTATATTAGGAATGAAGTCATGTAATACTGAATTCATGGCGTTCATCATATGCGCTACTGAATTAGTAGCACCTTGCGGCAAAGTGCACATGCAAACTAAGCCTAAAGGAGTTTTCATGGTCGTAATGTCTCTACTTTCAATAGCAAGCTGAAATTGATCGTAGCCAGAATACAAGTCTCCCATTGAGTAAATGGCATGGCCAGCGAAGGCTTCAGCGAATTCTCCTACAATGGTCCCAGTACCTACATTCCTAATAGTAACCTTGTTAACAGGTTGTAAATCTTGAATGAACCGTAACTTGCCATTTTTCTTTGGAACAGTAAACCACCTATTTGAGTAGGGTGCAGACGATGGCTCTAAAATTCGCATGTGAATCTTTTCCTTAAGAAGCCGCATTAACTCTGGTAAATGGGCTTTCGGAACAGGTATGGGTCGAAGATTCCATGGAATGTGAGGCACTGTAAAGATGATCATTGGTGGTACAATTTTTGGGTCTGCACAACCTATCTCATGGGAATATAAAGAAAATGCCTTTCCATGCTTTCTAATCACTCTTTGAAATAGTTCACGTTCCTCGGGTAACAAAAAATTTTCATCATTTCCTATCTTGATTAGCTTTAAAGTTTCTTTTGTGAAGGTATGACCTATATTTGTGCGCTCTCTTAAATAAGGATCATTGGTAACTTTCCTAAACTTCTCTTCACTCTCTCGTGGTAATGATTGGGCAATCGGTTTAATTTTTTTATCAACGGTTTTGTATTTTGTATTTACTTTTGCTTCCTTTTCATTACTCATGACAAATTTAATAATCAAATCATATTCTTCAATAGAATTTAAAAGTACAAATCTAAAATTTTCTTTTTCATGCAAAATATTTTGAAGTTCTTCAATCAATGAGTTTGAAGATAAAGTTTCAATTACGGTTTCAATGTGTTCATCAGATGAAATGAATCCTTTCTCTTTATAAAATTTTTCATAATGTTTTATAATTTTTTTAGGAATTTGTTTATAATGACTGAATTGCAAATATGATGAAGGGAAATATAAAGAAAAACTATCTAAAGTATCTACAGATGGGTGCGAGACATCAAACCAAGAACCACCGTTGTCTCGCTCAACAGTGGCATCTAGGCAAAATTTTGATCATAATAAGTTCCAAACTCACGAAGAGGCATATGATCTTCACGTATCTTTTCATGAGAACGGATGGGCGTCTTCCTAATTTGCTCCCTATTTCGTACATGGTTTGGGCTGACTATCATAACTTGGAGCGATTGTAGATCATCTTTAGATCTAATTCCTGCGTATGCTGAGCCGTCATCTATTACTTTAGTCTCCATTCTGGCTTCACATATAAATGGTTGACCTAAGATAATTTCATAAGAGCAGTTGTCCTGAATGAAAAAGTGGAATGTCTCAGAGATTCCACCTATCATTAGAGGTATGTTGGCACATGCTCCTAGGAGTGATCCACAACCATTGTCCGCGGTTCGCATTATCCAGCCGTGATTTTTATCAATAGGCCATTTAAACTTATCATATAATCCTTTCGAAATCACATTGATTTCAGACCCAGAGTCAATTAGGGCTAAAGCAGAATATGATCTCTTTTGATCTCCTAAGTTAACTTTAATCTCCGGTGTGCCTCTCGCCCAAAAACTTTTTCTAAAATCACTCTGAGTTTTTTGTTTCGTCATCTGGTACAATCGGCCCTAAGAAATTTTTGTTCACATTACAGGTATTATCTTCTTCATCCTCTGAGTCTAAAGAAAGAGATTCATGAATCAAGTGAGTTACATCGGCAACATCTTGCATCTCTACCTCTTGTGACAGAGGGAATCTCTTCCTTTTAATTAGTTTAATAAAATTTTCCTTAAATTCAATTTTTGCTATTGAGAAGATTTGTTCTAAAGTCATTGTTACTGCACTTTTTAATAAGATGTCATACAATATTTCTTTCGAATCAACCTTTTGTTCAAGTTCAGAAATAAGAATAGCTTTCGGTACTCGTTTTGGTTTCTTTTCTGGTTTCTCTTCAGGTTTTGTTTCAGTTCTAGGAATTTGCTCTACTTTGTCTGATGTTTGAATTGGCTCACTAAACACAGGTTGTTTACCCTCCCTAATTTCTTTTCTTCGCTCCTCATTTGTTTTAGAACTTTCGCCTTGTTCAAATTGAACTTTCTTAGGCTTCGGCTCATCTCTCATCTTACTTCTAGTCATTCGTCTACCTGAATCATTTATATCTTGCTCATCATCCCTCTTTCTTTTCTCTTCAACATTCGCAATATGCAAATACATTAGGAAAAAAGGTGAACCTTGGATGGGCCTTTTAGCTCAAGGAGTGATTAGTGATGGACCAATGAGAGGAGGGTGGTGGCCATAGTCTAGGGCCTCAATCAAGTAGGCTAGGCCTAGTTTTCCTTGGTTTTGGACTGGTCAAAACAACCAAAATGTGATGGTAGACGTTACTTAGTGGTTTCAAAAACCACGAAATTCGAATTTTGTCATCAAACTTTTATTTAGGCCGTTGGATGTGCAAGAAATCCAATGGTCAAGATTGAGAAAAAGAAATGCATGTGCCTTTCAATCGCCATCGTTCGATAAGCCCATTCATCCAATGCTCAAGATCTCTTTAAGATTGGATTGAGGGCTTTTCAATTTGAGACGTTGGATCGATACAAATCTAGTGGACTACATTCATTCGCGTCCCCATACATTCTCTCTCTTGCTTTTCCCACTTGCCATGCATTTAAGAAGGCTTAGTTTGTCGTTTTCTGCCAGGAAAAGTCGATCTATCCGCTTCGTTCGTGAGCTACATCCGACGGATGTAAGGTACCCACGCGATTGCACTCTCTCACTTCCTTTTTCCCATATCAGACAAGTCAATGATTGCTATATTTTGTCTTTTTCTGCCAGACCCACATTGCTCAATCGTGTCCATCCATCTCCAAGATCCAATGGCCTCAAATACCCACGATCCCAAGGACACTGAGCGTTCAGTTTTGTCGTTTTTTGACAGATGCTTCGTCTAGATCTCAGCCGTTCGTGAGAATTATCCAATGGCTCTTAATAGCCACAAATCCATCATGGGGAAAAATTCGAATCTAGTCCCTTGGGAATAGTATTTTTATATTAAAAACCACCAGTGGTTTTTTTTTCTTCCTCAATACCACACAAGATGCTACTTAATCCCTAAAAATTAGGGATCCTTACAAGGCCCATGCAGGGTTCACCCTTTTTCCTAATGATATCGAGAATTGATCGACAGGAGAGTTCCACGCAGTTTTCTGCATAATATCATCTCTCGCCTTTATCAAAGCTTCAATTGAGTAGTTCCTCGTTTCCCTTGTTTGTTCGGAATCAGAGTCACTATCAACATATTCTAGTTTAACAGCAGAAGCAGATTTCGAAGACTCAGAAAGGTTTTCATACAGCTTCTGCATCCCTCCCTTTCCCCAATTGGCAGCTAAGGGTAAATGTGTTCTATAGTCGCACAATCGCTTGTCAATATCAATTACAAGTCTTTTCTCTTTCGCATCTTTCAATGCTTCACATGTGTAAGTCAACTGATCTGTGGCATCACACCAGATACATCTCCTCACATTGGCATTTCTCCTTTCATTGAAATTTCTTTGGTTAAATGCTTGAGGAATCGGTTGAGGAATTGGTTGGGGTACAACTGGAGGATTAGAAGGTATAAAAGGTGGATTAGGAGGTACTAATGGATGATTCGGAGCTACTAATGGTGGATTTGGAGCATTTACTGGTTGAGGATAAATAGTCGGATGAGCTTGCATTGCAGGTTTATCTTGTAGGTTTAAAGCATACACCACATTCTGCAAAGCCGCTACCTCTTTAGACATATTCTCGTGCATATGCATCATATTGTCCAACTTGTTAAACAAAATCTCAAATTGTAACTCGGTTGGTACTCTAGATGTGGATGTTGTAGGCTCAACTTTTGAATCTATATGTGTATCCCTAGTTGCCTGAATCGGAGGAAAACTGGAAGATGGTTGAGACATCGAATCATAAAGGAGTGTTTTACGTTGGATCATGTGAGCAACCGCCTCAACTACAGTTTTCACTACACCCCAATCATCTGTAAGCCCATATTTCTTTCCCGGTTCTTCAAGCCTACGCTCAACCTCTACCCTTATATCTAGAGTCAAGATTTTAAGGAAATATAAAATGATATCTGGGGAAGGGCAACTCTATCCTGTTCAGGTAATTGAGAGAATCTTTTCATAAATTCACTATGGAGTTGAGTTAACGAAATGTGAGGCTTAGGTGAACTAATCCATTTCATAAATCCTTCTCTACTATGTTGACTGTAGTCTTCTAAGTAGAATTCTTTATGCAGCTCTTTTCTAAACTCATCCCAGTCCTTATTGTCATGTAGATCCATAATAGCTTTCACTGTACCTATGGCAAGTCGTCCAAGATAGGATTTCCACTTTGTATCAGGCAAGCCGTGTAACTTGGCTAATTCCTCAAACGTGTCTAAATAATTTGTAACATTCATACCAGTAAATTTCCCTTTATCCTTTAATAACGTTTCAACTACCTTTTGTCCTTGCGTCTCGTGCATCATAGTTTGAAATAGCTCGTCCATTTTTGAAGTTTGTTTTGACCTAGCTTGAACAATTCTAACTATATCCTGAACTTCTTTTGTTACTCTTTCCTTATGTTCAGCTACTAATTCTGAAATTCCGTTAGAGTCCAGTTTGTTAAGTTTATACTATGCCAATATGCTTCAAGTAAAGCTATGATTAACGCTTAACCTATGATTAACAAACAGTTGCCTTTAACCTATACCAATAATTTAACCTTAAATAAAATTTTGCACCCAAGAATGTAAGGGTAAAGAAATTATACCAACTGCTCGAAGATGATGCTCAAAACAGTGCTTTCTGTGAAATTCAATACATTTATTGATTTGAATCAAAAACCTAAATACATAGTTTGCTAAAAATGGGTGCAAACGTTTTGTGCTTCAATTGTTGATGAAAGGGGTGGCGCGACGAGGTTCTCCTACTTGCCAATCTTCGTGGAGGCGCTCAGGTCACCAGACCAGCCCTCGACACCAAGAAGATTGCAAGCTCACGTAAATGCCACAGCTTCCAGGGATGAAGACGCAGCTGCACTGATGTAAAATCGTATGAATGTATATGCAATGCAAAATTTAAAATTTATACCTGAGCTGCAAGGCCGTTTGTTCACATCGGGTTCACCAATGTCGGGTCGTGAGAGATGCTCGGATGGTGGATCAAGTCATCCGCCTAAATCGTTCGGCACACGCGGGGTGTCTGTAGCAAACTCAGGCTTATGAAAATAAGGGTTCTAATGATAAAATAATTTAAATTACCTATTTCTATGATTGAAACTAAAGTTTTCTTATCAAAAGTAAATAGTTTTAACTAGCTATGGACCGTAAGGACGGGCAGCCTCGTACATAGCAACAACTTCCTGATATGAGATTGAAACTTCCATAATGGGTTCTTCTACTAAACTTTCAAGTAAGCTAGAGGGTTCTGGTCTGTCTAGAGTTGGCGGAACATTTTCAATATTTTCAATAGTACTGTGCTCAAACTCATGAACTAACTTAGAAGACATCAAGGAAAGTAATGGAAAATTAATGAAACAATATGATGCTAAACTGTTTGAATGAATTAATTGATATGCTAATGGTTCTAATCAATAAATCTAATACAAATGGAAGGCCTAAACAATTGGATAAATGTTTAGTCAATTGGATAGTTGACTAAATGAGAAATAAGATTTAAATGGATCTTTAGGCTGCCGCTTCACTTCAATTGTCTTCACTTCAATTAATTGTAATCTTCAATGTTTCTGCAAAAAACATTCAGTATTAGTAATATTACAAGAAATCAATAAGAACATAAACCCATACTTTACATACATTAAAGCATACACATGCTAACATACTTTCATGCACTTCTAAATACATATAACCATTCAAATACATCACTCCTTTTGGAATACATTTACTCATGCAAATGTAGTATCATTAATTAATATGAACTAACATGCATACACACATTCATTAGTTCATACATATGCATTCATTCACATGCTCATGCACATATCACTCACATGTATGCTCTCATGCACACATGCACTCTTACTCACAGTCATACATACATGCATACATCTCACATGCATATAATGCATACTATGACACATATTTAATATACATAGTCTTTAATATAAATATGCATACTAACCATGCACACACTTATATGCCAATGCATGTTGAAATTAACTCATAATTATACACTATTATGCATATGTACTGATGTATATTCATTTTCATGAACATTCATTATGATTCATGACTATACTCTAACATAATTCGATACTTATATGCATAGATGTATATATCTTCATGCATAAGCTAAATACCTAATATCAAAACACTTAATATGAAAAATACATATAATAATGAATTTTAATCATTTATTAATCTACAAACAAATAAATAAATTTAAATTAATATAATATAGACCCTCTTACTCTCTATCTCTCTCTAACTCGCTCTCTTTCTCTCTCTCTGACTATCTCTCTCTCTCTGCCGATCTCTGACTTTCTCTCTCTTTCCCGTCCTCTCTCTGTCTGCCTATCTCTCTCTCTTTCTTTCTCTCTCTCTCTCTCTCTCTCTCTCTCTCTCTCTCTCTCTCCTTCTCTGTGCGTGCTGTCGTGCTTCAGCAGAGGAGGGGAGGGAGAGAACCTCTCTCTCTCTCTCTCTCTCTCTCTCTCTCTTTCCCGTCCTCTCTCTGTCTGCCTCTCTCTCTCTCTCTCTCTCTCTCTCTCTCTCTCTCTCTCTCTCTCTCTCTCTCTCTCTCTCTCTCTCTGTGCGCGCTGTCGCGCTGCAGCAGAGGAGGGGAGGGAGAGAACCTCTCTCTCTCTCTCTCTCTCTTTCCCGTCCTCTCTCTCTCTCTCTCTCTCTCTCTCTCTCTCCTTCTCTGTGCGCGCTGTTGCGCTGCAGCAGAGGAGGGGAGGGAGAGAACCTCTCTCTCTCTCTCTCTCTCTCTCTCTCTCTTTTTCCCGTCTCTCTCTCTCTCTCTCTCTCTCTCTCTCTCTCTCTTTCTCTCCTTCTCTGTGCGCGATGTCGCGCTGCAGCAGAGGAGGGGAGGGAGAGAACCTCTCTCTCTCTCTCTCTCTCTCTCTCTCTCTGCGTGCTGCTGCGCGCAGCGCCAGAGGGGGGGGGGAATCTCTCTCACACACATACATCACACACACACACACGTCACATCATACACGCACACACACACATATCACATACACACACACGTCACATACACATAACACTTCACACATACACGCACATACACACACACGTCACATACACATAACACATACACACACACACGTCACATACACACACATATATATCACACACATCACATATATATTTCACACACACACATATACACA
Organism: Ceratopteris richardii; assembly: GCA_020310875.1. Taxonomy (NCBI): domain Eukaryota; kingdom Viridiplantae; phylum Streptophyta; class Polypodiopsida; order Polypodiales; family Pteridaceae; genus Ceratopteris; species Ceratopteris richardii. The sequence goes on from MU260054.1 coordinate 572,614, forward strand.
TACACGCGCACATACACATAACACATACACACATAACACAAACACGCACATACACACAACACACATATATCACATACACACATAACACATACACACACACGTCACATACACACACATATACTTCATCACATACACACAATGCTACAGGGACCAAGACCAAGCCATGAATAGGCATGGGCATGCTTCCAGCCGGACTATCAACAGCAGTACATGATGGCTTAATATCCCGAGCACAAGGAGGGTCTAATGAGAAAGAAGGAAAAACAGAAGAAAGTAAAGAGCAGGAGACAGTACCTTCAAAAAACATTAAGAGAAACTTGAGCTCAACACTCATTTAAATACAAACGCAAGTCATTTATAAACCATTCCTTTGATTTTACTTTATTTCCTCATCCTCACTTTTCCCCATTAACATTTACCACACTTTAATTAACTTTTCTCACACAACCTCTCTTTTAATTACCCTCACACTCACCACTCTTTGTACACACCTTTTTTACACTTTAAATGCATATTTTTTTTTCTACCACTCTTTTAACTTGCACTCACAACTACCACACTTTGAAACTATTCACTTTAACCACTTTAGTTACACACTTAACCCACACCACACTTTAAACAGCACTCACATACACCGCTCATTAATTATCCACTTCAATTATTATTTTTATTCTATTACCTTAATTTTCTTAATTAAATAAATCATTTAAATTAACCTTAGTTTAAGTTTTAATTAAATCAAACCTTAGGATTTAATTGCACATACATGATTAAATAATTAATTAAACCATATTTTAATTTTTATTATTGAACCAATGTTTAGTTATAGATTAATTTCCTTAAATATTAATTATTTTAACCCTTGAAACATTCTAAAACCCTAAAACCCCTACTTAAAACCCATCAGAAACTCATGAAAACCCTTTAAAACCCTTCTAAACCCTATCTCTAACCCATGATAAATCATCTAAACCCTTAACATTAACCCAATGGAATCATTTTAAGATCCTTTGGATTAATCCTACTGACTTAACTTATATAAACTTATGAAACCCTAGGGGTATATACTCACATGTCTTATATGTATCAATTTAAAACACTCATTAAATGAGTAATTAGGGTAACCCTAATATGAACACATATTCTTCATCATTTCTTGTACCTGCAAATACTTCAAAAGTAGTTAATTCAATCCAGAACAACTGATCAACAGTGAAAAAGAGGTTTAGAATTCACCAATTAAGTTGCTTTTATTTCTTCTGGTTATCAACTGGAAGATGCAAATCTTCCCGACAACGTACTAATTTTTGTTTAGTTTTTTTTCTAGGTTTTTTTGTACGCTACCATTTCTCTATATTACCTTTATTATCATGTGCTAATTATTTGAGTTCTTTTGTTATACAGCACGATGGGAGACAGTCCTCCAGTCACTCGATATTCCATGACATAGGAGCAATTCTTAGAGTTCATCTCTCAGGTACCTCCCGCGTATATGGCCGCTACATCACAGTATTGGATCGCTCGTGGTAGCACTCCCCCGGCCTCACTCCTGGCGGCCTCACTCCTGTCAATCTCACTCGTGTCGGCCTCTCTCCCGTCAGTGTCACTCCTGCCAGTGTCACTCCTACCAGTGTCACTCCTGCTGACGTCACTCCCATCGGAGGTATGTCTCCTAGCTTTATGACTCCACCATGACCATCTTTTCAACCATCCCCTACTGGCTCTAGTAGTAGACATGTGCGTTTGACACCTCAATGCGATAGAGGTTCTGGACTGTCTCGTAGGCCGAGGTCACGCTCTGGAGCAGGAGGTTCTAGGAGTGGATCTACAGGTAGGTCTGGAGGAGGAGGCTATTGTGGAGGCAGTGCGATGAACGTTGTGTCACCTGCTTCTACTCCTAGGATGAGCACCTCAGATGTAGGTACACCACGTGGAATACCACATACACCTTTGGGTGCTCATGACCATGATGACTCCAAGGTGTATAGTATCCGAGATGGAGCTCTGATGATGGATGCGATCGGAAAAGCAATGCATGCACGTATACGACAGCTTTGCTCCACACAGGTTGGACACTCTATCATGTTGAAATGGAGTGAACAAGATAAAGATCGGAAGAATTATATCATAGAGACGATTTATCAAGAGTTTCAACTAGTCGATGGGCAGCCTCTTGTCAGTTCAGAGTGGATTCTGCACACCGCACGTGAAGTTATGTCCCATCAACAATCCGAGGCTCGTGATGCTTTTGGAACAGGCTTACCAAAGCCTATATGGTTAGATGTTGAGGAGTGGGATATGACTCGCGACGAGCAGCAGCAGACTCCTGATCGATATCGTCAACAGCGAGATGCTGCAGCCACACATTTAGATACGGTTGGACCATCACATTTGAGCAGCATCGGATATGACATGATGCATCACGAGCTTGTAAGTACCATTTGGTTTATTGAATTTGTTCGTGTTAAGCTTCTCATGTATGTTCCTCTAATGTTTTGTATATTTGTTGCAGGAGCTGGCAATGGGTCGTCCTCCAACACGAAGGGAGGAGGCTTATGGATATCACCATGGATTGACTGCACTATTGGAGGACTTGGAGGGATGTAGTGCAGTCGTTTCATGGAAGCGTTTGCGATGAGGTGATGAATTTATAAACTTGATTTTTACTTTTTTTTACAAATCTCATGTGAATTCATCTCATTTCATGAATGTTCTTTGTTGCAAGCGTTTGCGATGAGGTGATGAATTTATAAACTTGATTTTTACTTTTTTTTACAAATCTCATGTGAATTCATCTCATTTCATGAATGTTCTTTGTTGCAGGACTATTGATATGGAACATTCTTTGCATGTGTATGGCAGTGGCATACCAAAATTTTGTATTTGATATTTATATGGCAATGCAATGCTTTTCCACATTTTGTAAAAGCGTCATATATGATAGTGGTTTGCCACACTCTTGTACATGCTTCATTGATGAAATATACAGCTCTTTTTGTACATGATTCATGGTTCATGGTTCATTGTGATTATCTCTTTTATGTCCAATAATATTCTATTTTATGAAATCATGTTTCGGTTGACATTAGAGTACACATCACATGTACTTTTTTTTTGGGTAGAGTGTATTGTCTTTTGCTAAGCAACATCATGGTAATGTTGCTGTAGCAAAAGACACCACACTCTGCCCAAAAGAAATTTTGCAAATATGGTCATCGGTATAAGCGATGGTACTCCTAGTAATGCCATTGGAATAAGTGTCGGTACACCAAGCAGGCACCGGTATACACGACGATACACCCAATAGAGGTGTTGATGTAACCGTCAATATGAGCATCGGTAGTACCGACATTTATACCGACGTTTATATCGAGAGTTATATTGATGCTCATATGGACCGTTATACTGATGCCTATACTGGCGCTTTAATTCCGATGTGCATACCGACACCTACACTGACGTCAGGGCAAAAATGTGCGCATTCATTTCCCTCGGTAAAAACCTCGGTATACAACCGATCTGTTGTAGTGATAATTCATATAGGTTTACTTTGTTACATTAGTTCACATTCATGGTTACTACCTCCAAGAAAAAAGTTTTACTTAGTCCAAGTCCAAGGCGTCCTAATGACATATCTCTTGATAAATCATCAATTCATACCTTTATTCCTATGTTTTTAATACATATGCGTGTGAATAATCAATTTACAATTAGGAATGCTACCGCTTCATCTAAAAAAAAAGTATTACTTGGTCCATAATTGGAGGCTTCGTGATGACATACCTCTAGATCAATCATCAATTCATACCTTTATTTCTATGTATTTATTCTATGTGTGTGAATAATCAAGATAATGAAGAAATATTAGATGAAGAAATACTAGTATAGGAAAAAATAATTGACTGTATCATTTTTAGAACTTTATTTCCTATAGAACAATGTTAAGTCTATTTATTTTATGCATAAAATTAAATTGCTTTACCATATGCATTCCATATCATAGACCAATAGAATATAGAAACACACTTCATACAACATTGTTTCTATGTCTTAAGTCCTAAAGCATACTAATAAGCACCCCACATGTAGCCACACAGTGGGCCCCATTAAAAAGCCAGATATGATCCACCTGGTGGTGTGCATTCATGCCCTGACAACATGGGATCAAACACTAGTGTATAGTGGTGTATACACCTCAATAGAAAGGAGTTGCTAAAAGGAAGAACATGTCTCTCATGGAGACGGCAAGATATATGGTCTAAAGCTATGCTTTACCACATAACTTTTAGCATGAGGCTATTACCTATGCAGCATATATACTCCCAACGAAGCACTATAGTCTCTCACTCTAGATGAGGCTTTGTATGGTCGCAAGCCATCGGTTGCTCATCTGTGTATCTTTGGATGTCTAGCATATGCATTAGTGTTAGAACAACAACATAGGAAATTAAATGATAAAGCAGTTAAATGCATTTTTGTAGATTTCTAAAAGAAAAGGCTATCATCAGTACCATCCATTGACTAGATGCATTTTTGTTAGTTCTAATGTTGTTTTTGTGGAAGATGCAATTTAGCCAATAATTTCATGTACTAAGGAGGCATCACTTAGCTCCAAGGAGGTGTATGAAACTTTGTTGCCTCTTTTCACTAGACTCGAGTATATGGGTTTGCTAGTGTTTCCCATTGGGAATAGGCAAACACTTCTCAAAATCCATAAAGTCAACAAAAAAACCAAGGAACCCCTATTCTAGAGCAAAGTAGTTGGCAAAACGTTCCATAGAGACCTAATTTTTCTATGCAAAGCAATGCACCACATCTATCCCTTAGACATGAGGTGCGATGATGAACAAACCACTTTTTCCTCTAAGGCCTAGATAAGGATGAGGACCAAGTGTGCAATCAGTTGGTCATGTTATTACTTGACCACTAGATGTGGCTAGAAGGCCGAGACCTTATCAAGTTGAAGTATACTTAAGAAATCAATATGATGGATTAGGAGATTCCTACAATCACATGTTTGAGTCCAAGCAACATTTGTGACCTAAACAAATGGATGGATTCATCATTTTGTATGAAGCTTTTGGACTCTCATTGTTTGGAACAAATTTTGCATGGTTCCAACCCTTGGATCACAATAGATTTGTTAATATTGAGCAATTATTGGAGGAATTTATAAGCATAATACCTCTTCTTTGATTCACAATTTCAAACAAGCAAGCAATGAGTCTCTAAGGCTAGCAACCCAAAGGTTTAAGAAATATGTGGATTGTTGTCGAGCAATAGAAAGGACTACTGAACCAAAAATGATCTCATTGTTTTTAGATGGGATAACTAACAAGAATTCTAGAACCTTGCTGTATGTGAAGCAGTTGGATACCTTGGATGCATGTCTCATGTAATGCAAAGGATTTAAGGATTACTTAGCCAATGACATGAAGATTCCTCAAACTCAACCTATTTCTAAAGATACTTCAAGTAGTGTATCTACTCAAACTAAAAACATGGAAGAATTGGTAGGTTTGATTGCCAAGAAGTTAGGAGTCCAAAATTAGCAAGGGACAAAACCCTATAAAGCTCAAACTATGTGGATGCCAATGCTAATCATATGTGTTCATTTTGGATGCTACCACCCATCTCATGCTTGTGCACCAAGAGGACCTATGCCACCATAACATTATCCATATGTAAGTCCCCCCCATGCAGGGACCATTCTTCTATTGCCAAATTGAGAAAAAAATACAGTAATCACACTACTAAAAACTCTCCTTACAATAGGCAACCTAGACACCTAGAAGCTTTTCAATACAAGCCATATGGATATCCACCTAGAGACCAAGCTAGGGAGGCTTCATGGTATTCTCCATATCAAGGACCCTCAATGGCTCATAAACCATATACATATCAAGGTTATACTTGTTGGAGTTAAACGTTTGCGGAAACACACGAATGACACAAGGAAGAAGAAGAAGCTTGGAGCACAACACACAATGTTGAATGTATAACCAGAGAATGTACAAAGATAAGTAGCCCATTAGGGCAATAGGCGTATATACAGGACCGGGGAAAAAACCTCCTAAAGAGGGAAAAAAGTGCCCCAACAGTCCTAGAGTGGTTCACACACATCACTACCTAAATATATCAACAAATCCCCCCTGTGAGTGATGCGGTGAACAAGGAGTTGGCACTCATGTATAAGGAAGTGCCAAGCTATGTGGAAATCACTCCACGAAAGGAAGTAAGCCCAAAACTTTGCGGAAAGCTTCAAACTTCTCCCTAGGTAGAGCCTTTGTGAAAAGGTCTGCAATGTTCTCCTGCGTGGGCACATATGCCAAACTGATCTCCCCAGCAGAGAACCTCACCCTGACATAATGATAATGCACCTCAATGTTCTTAGTGCAAGCATCGAACACATGGTTCCTCACAACTGGCAATGTGCTCTGACTATCAATGAAGATGGTGGTGGTAGAGGACTAACAAACACCCAAATCAGCCATAAGGCATTTGAGCCACACACACTCAACAGTAGTTGTGAAAGCTGCCCTATACTCAGCCTCACAACTGGAAGTGGCCACAGTAGGCTGCTTCTTGCTCAACCAAGATATACATGAGCTACCAAGCATGAATCAAAAGCCACTAGTGGACACACGAGTGTCATAGCAACGAGCCCAGTTTGAGTTAGAAAAAGCATGCAAATCTGGTGGAAGTGATCCCCCCTTGGGATAAAACAACCCAAGTAGCCGAGTACCACTCAAGTAGCGAAAGATGCGCTTAACTGCTTGCCTATGCTTGACACCTGGGCAATGCATAAACCTGCTCATCTATGAGACAGCAAACTGAATATCTGGTCAAGCAATGCATAAGTAAATCAGGCATCCAACAACCTGCCCATAGAGGACAACATCAAATGCATCTCCAGCATCATGAAGACTCAATCGTAAACCTATCTCCATAGGAGTGGCAATAGGTTTATAGTCTTCAAGGCCAAAATCCTGCAATAATGTGTCAATATATTTCATTTGACACAAATCCATTCCACCATCAACTTGCATAAACTGAATGCCCAAATAGTGATGCAAATGCCCCAAATCAGACATCTCAAATGAGGCATGCAAATTAGCCTTAAAATAAGCAATATGCTTCTCAATAGGACCAATGAGGAGCGTGTCGTCAACATAGACAACAATGATCAGAAGCACATCATTAGCATGCTTAACATATAAGGTGCTCTGAGTTGGACTGTTCTCAAAACCATGTGCAATCAGGTAGGCATGTATCTTCTCATACCAAGCACATGGTGCTTGCTTTAAACCATATAATGCCTTCTTTAGCCTGCACACGTAGTTTTCATGCCCTTTCGGCACAAAGCCAAGGGCTGAAAAACATACACTTGTTTATGCAAGTCACCATTAAGAAACATAGTTTTAATGTCCAACTGATGTACATTCCAACCATGATGGGCTACAAGTGAACAGATGCTCCGAACAATAGTCATACGACATGTGGGTGCAAAGGTCTCATCAAATTCAATGCCTCTTTCCTGTGCATAACCCTTTGCAACAAGCCTAGCCTTATACCTGTCAACCATACCATCAGGTTTACACTTCAGCTTGTATACCCACATAGTACCAATGGCTTTCTTGCCAGGAGGCAAGTCACATAAAGACCAAGTACCATTCTTCATTATAGCATCATATTCAGATTGCATAGCAGCCATCCAATTTTTTGAATTTTGTGCTTCATCAAAAGAAACAGGCTCATTCTCATCACAGAGACTAGATGTAGCCATAGCATAGCAATCTGATGCAAAGGAGGCACTATGATAGCCTGAATGGGTACGATATGACAAAGGTGCATTTAATTTGCTGTCATGCAAAGTCTGCACCAGCCACTTTGGCATAGTTTTTGCCTACTCAATATCAACTCTCTCATTAACAAGTGCATCATGTAAATCTACATCAGAAATGGAATGATCTGCATCATTATATGAAACCTACAAAGGCCGAGAAGTTGCCTCATTAGGAACAGCAGTAGACTGTCCACTTGTAAAAAGAGGCATCAAAGTATCATACATGTCTTTGGAGCTAACAGATGTCTCCTTAGTACATGAAAACAATGGCTAAATAACATCTTCCACAAAAGCAACATCATGACTAATGAGAATGTGTTTAGTTTGTGGATGTTACAGACGATAGCCTTTACTTTCAAAACTGTACCCAACAAAAATACAAATTCTTCTTTATAATCCAATTTTCTACGATGTTGTTTAGACACTAATGCATCTGCCAAACAACCAAAAACAAGCAGATGAGCAAAAAATGGCTTGCGATCATGCCAATCCTCATATGGAGTGATAGATTGCAGTGCTTTAGTGGGACACCTGTTTAGTACATATGTTGCATACATTACAGCCTCAAGCTAGAAGCTATGTAGTAAAGCCTGACTCTTAACCATACACCTCACCATCTCCATAAGCGACCTGTTCTTTTGTTCAACAACTCCATTCTATCGAGGTGTATACGGCACTGTACATTGGTGTTTTATCCCACGTTCAGCCAGAAATGCATTAAAATCAGAAGACATATATTCCCCCCCTCGATCAGAACGGAGGGTGCCCATTTTACATGCTGACATATTTTCAACCAAAACTAAAAACTGTTTGAAGCACATGAACACTTCGGACTTTGCTTTGAGTGGATATACCCATGCATGCATGGAAAAATCATCAATGAAACTCACGAAGTAAAGGTAATTTCCAAAAGAGGGTGTCTGCATACGACCATAGACATCACTATGTACAAGTTGCAACTTCTGCATAGCCCGAACTGAACCATCTTTTGGAAAGGAGGAATGCTGCATTTTGCCCAAAATAGAGCCTTCACATACATGCTTTCGAGGTGCCTCAAGCTTGGGCAAAGAAGACACCATATCAGATTTCTGCAGGCATAGCAAACTAGCAAAATTCAGATGACCAAAGCATGCATGCCAAAGCTTTGCATGTGACATAGCCTGAGAATCATGTACTGCACATGCCAAATCATTCACAGATCTTTCATAGTCTATGAGCTTATACAACCCACGACATAAAATGCTAGAAGCAATAATAACATCGTCATTTGACAAATCATGAACTGTACATCTGTCATCGATAAATTTCACAACCAAGCCAATTTTGGCTAATGCAGAAACTGATAATAGATTTTTCTTGATCCTTGGCACAAATAAATCATCTGACAAGGTGAAAGAACTACCATCAGCAGTAGTTGGAATGATCTTACCAACTCCCATAACATGATATGAGGAGTTGTTGGCGCATATGAGAGTATTCCTTATAGGGGCAGGGTCGAGTGAAGAGAAGAAACTGCGCTGCTAGGAAATATGTTTGGTCGCCCCACTGTCAAAGTACCAAACATCTGAGTCTACTGCAGACATGCACTGCTCATGAGAAGATGAGTCAAAACTGCAAATAGTAGTAAATACCCATTCTTCTTCCTGCACAAGATTAGCAGACTCCATTTTTGGTGTAGAGGCTTCTGCAACAACCATTCCAGCCTCCTTTTTCTTTGCCTCTTTTGTAGCCAGTTTTGGACAGTTCTTTATGATACGATCATTCCCTTTACAATACTTGCAAAATAATTTATGTTTTTTTTTTTATTTCTTCTCATCTTATCTTGGTTCTTCAAATGTGCAGCATTTGCAGACTTCTGCTTACTAGTAGAAGAGTTCCATTTTCCTTTGCCCTTCTGACTAGCCAAGAAAGCTTGATCTACAAGATGCATAATGGACATGTTCTGCCTGGATTGATCTTCTTGCAACAGAACAGAAACTAACTCCTCAAATGACAAGGCATTTGGATTGCCTTTCATCATCAACCAAAGAGTAGAGGCAAAACTCTGATATGAATCAAGAAGACCATTCAGAACCATCTAGACAAGCGAGCTATCTGGTATAACCTCATCAGCATAAATCAATTGTTCCTTCAAGTCTTTGATCTTTGTTAGAAAACTGTCCATATAATCACCTTCATTCATGTGCTCACTCTCCAACTGTTTTCGGAGGTAAGCAACATGAGCCTCATTCCTAGCTTGATACAATGTGGTAAGTGTATCCCAAGCATCCTTAGCTGTTCTACAAGAGTGAATGTGAGGGATAATGGCACGTTTGATAGACAAAGCGATCAATGCATGTGCCTGGGCATCTCTGCCATCCCAATGCATTTGCTCTGTAGTAGGTGTAGCAGAAACAGCAGCACGAGCATGAATCTATGGAATATCATCTTCAACACCATCTCCATCAGCTCCAGCACCTGTATTTGTAGTACCTGTAGATACATGTATAACATGACGTCTTTCAACACCCTGCCCAATGTTCCACAGTCGTTTTGCAACCAATACATGTCGCATCATATAAGCCCATAATGGGTAGTTGGTACCATCCAACTTATCCTCAAGAACCAACATACAGAATACATCACTGCTTTCAACCATGGCCGGTGACTAAAATACCTTGATGCAAAAAATTGACTATATCTGAAAAAGTTGAACAAAACTGCCCAGACGAGTTTTGCTAAACCTGTAGCAGACTTCGAGATGCTTATACTGGCAAACCGAAACTGGTATATATATCTTTGGCACAAAAAGATGAAATAGCTTGTACAAGCACTGTGATAGTGCATTTGGAGGCCAAAACAAGCTCAGATCGCGATTTCGGCACCACACAGCAAAGTTGTTTTGATTTCTGAAACACCTTGAGTATGCTCACCAATTTCGTACAATTCTAAGACTACAACTCGAGAGGTGTGGACGATGCCCTAGATGAAGCGGCGACCTACCCTGATACCAATTGTTGGAGTTAAACGTCTACGGAAGCACACGAACAACACAAGGAAGAAGAAGAAGCTTGGAGCACAACACACAATATTGAATGTATTACTAGAGAATGTACAAAGATAAGTAGCCCGTTAGGGCAATAGGTGTATATACAAGCCGCGGGAAAAAAACCTCCTAAAGAAGGAAAAAAGTGCCCCGGCGGTCCTAGAGTGGTTCACACACATCACTACCTAAATATATCAACAATACTCAACCACAACTTGTGTCTGGACAAAAACCACCTCACCCTTAGAATGTATTGCTACTCAAGTACACACAACCAAAAGATAAACAAGAGAGAGTTGTAGTACCCATAACCCCATTGATGGGCTCTGTAAACACAATCCAGTGTTATGAGCATAATTATGGTGATTACTATACATTTGACCATAAAACCATAGAGTATGAAGCAATATACAAGCAACAATACTACAAATATGATGGTTGTGGAGAATCCTATGGATCAAAATATGCCAACCTAATGTATGTTACAGCTAGAGCTCAAGCTCTAGTAAGATAGATAGTAAGAATACCTACACCAAGAGGACCATGTTATATATGTGGAGGAGATCATTTCATTGAGTGTAGAATTTCCTATCACTTGCCTCCTCAAAAAGCTTGGGATGGATATTGTAGTGATTGTGGAAAAGAATACTTGTTTCAAGATTGTCCCAAGAATCCCTGCAGAGCATCTTCTACTACCCAAATCAATGTGATAGAGGTAATTGAGTCCTCTAGTAGTGATAACAAGTACCTAGTACCATTGAAGGCTATCACAAGAGCCAAAGCTAAAGAAAAAATAGAAACCCTGAGAGACATAAGAGTTCTATAATTGAAAAGGAAGAAGAATCCTCACCCGTAGTGGTATAAGACTTGGAAGAGTTTTAGAAAATATCTAAGAGGAGAAAAGCTCAAAATTGAAAGCTAGAAGAGAAAAGACCAAAAGCAAATGGACAAAGCAATTGGTTGAAGAAAAAAAACCTCTATACAATAGAAAGGGTCTACACAAGTAAGACAATCTAAAGAAAGAAGTGATGTGGTGAAGGAAGACCAAACAAAGGACTATGCAACATCAATTCTAACGAACCATATGTCTGATGACCTACAAATATTGTTGCAAACTTATCAATCTTGAAGAGCTAGAACGTAGTCTAGAGGATTATCCTAGAGGAAATCTAGAGAAAGAAAGTTTGAATTAAGTAAGAGAATTACCGAATTTTCTCACTAGAAAAACCAATCCCAATTATTTCTCAGATGAGAATTCCAAAAAAGGCATTCCAAGAATGCTTGGAAATTGTTGGAGTTCGAGGTCTGTAGAAGCATGCAAAAAGCACACGGAAGAAGAAGAAGTTTGGTGCACAACACACAATATTGAATGTATTACCACTAGAATGTACAAAGATAAGTAACCCATTAGGGTTATAGGTGTATATACATGCCGAGGAAAAAAACCTCCGAAAGAGGAAAAAAATGCCTCGATGGTCCTAGTGTGTTCACACACACCACTACCTAAATATATCAACAAATCCCCCCTAGGAGTGATGCGGTGAACAAGGAGCTAGCACTCATGTATAAGGAAGTGCCAAGCTATGTGGAATCAATCCACAAAAGGAAGTAAGCCCAAAGATTTGTGGAAAGCTTCAAACTTCTCCCTAGGCAAAGCCTTCGTGAAAAGGCTTGCAATGTTCGCCTGTGTGGGCATATTGCTAAGCTGATCTCTCCAGTTGAAAACCTCTACTTGACATAAGGATGCTGCACCTCAATGTGCTTAGTGCAAGCATGGAATACAGGGTTCCTCACAACTGCCAATGCACTCTGACTATCAATGAAGATGGTAGTGGGAAAAGATTGACCAACACCCAAATCAACCATAAGGCACTTGGGCCACACACACTCAACAGTCATTGTGAACACTGCCTTGTACTCAACCTCACAACTGGAACTGGCCAGAGTAGGCACTGCTCAACCAATATATACATGATCTACCAAGCATGAAGCAAAAGCCACTAGTGGACACACGAGTATCATAGCAACTAGCCCGATCAAAAATCAGAAAAAGCATGTAAATCTGGCAGTAGTGATCCCCCTTGGGATAAAAAAATCCAAGAAGCCGGGTACCACTCAATTAGCAAAAGATGCGCTTAATCATTTGCCAATGCTCTAATCTTGGACAATGCATATCCTACTCATCTATGAGACAACAAACTGAATATTTGGCCAAGTAATGCATAAGTAAATAGAGCATCCAACAACTTGCTGACAAAGAATAGCATCAAACGCATCTCAAGCATCATGAAGACTCAATTATAAACTTGTCTCCATAGGAGTGGCAAAGGTTTGCAATCTTCAAGGCCAAAATGTTGCAACAATGTGTCAATATATTTTGTTTGACACAAGGCTATTCCACCATCAACTTGCATAAACTAAATGCCCAAATAATGATGCAAATGCCCCAAATCAGACATCTCAAATGCACATATATGCATGTTCTCAAGTATGGATGAGTAGAGCAATTGAATTCAAAAGAATCTTTTTCGACGGGAAAGGGAAAGTGGAATAGATTCCACTACCAGATCTCTTTTCCTTAGAAGAGATTAGATATGAAAAAGAGAGACAGAGAGAGAGTTTCACTTTCTCCTTTTGCTTGTCTAGATAGAAGTGGCACTATTTTATCAAAGACGAGAGGTAGATCAGTTAATCATGAGGGTTAGATTGAACAGAGAGAGAGAGAGTTTCACATTCTCATTTTGGTTGTCTAAATAGAAGTGGCACTCTTCTATCAAAGACAAGAGGGAGATCAGTTAATCATGATGGTTAGATTGAGCCTCACATGGAGACTCTAGAGAGGAGCAATTATGTTGTTCCAATCATGGTCCTAACTAGATGAGATGATCTAGTTATTGACATTAGTTAGATTGGGAGTAAAGTTATGACTCTTCTCTTTAGGGTTTCTAGGAGATAGGGAGATATCTAACATATTCAGGTACCAAACGCTTAGTTGTTGCTATATCATGAGCATGATGTGTAAACATCAATTAGGAGGATGGGTATTTAGGGATTATCTGAATCTAAAAGGGGATGCTTTTGCATTCATATGGCAAACTAAAGGGACGAGAATATTTTTGATTTTGCACTAGTACCAATAGATGCTCTTTCAATAGAACTTACTTAGTCCAATGGTAAAGGATGACAAACCACAAACTTCTTGGTTGGTGAAATGTAAATATTGCATTTTACTATAAGAAAATTCTTATATATGAGCAAGATGATGGATTTGCATAGTTCACAAGGTAGTTTAGATTAACCTATTACTTGTGATTACACTTAGGGCTAGGATGGCCTAGAGTGGTATGAGGGCAATCTATCATTTAGTCCTAGGTGGGTTTGGAGTCACTTGTTATGGGTGTCAGAGAGATAGATAGATTGGGATAGTTATTTGCCACTAGTTGAGTTTTCTTATAACAATAGGCCTCACATGGTGACATGTATATCTCCTTTTGAGATGAACTATGGCATGAATCCCCATGTTCCCAGTACCATAGGCATGTCAAAGAGATGTCCTAGTGCTTTGGAGTTCTTAGCGAACCTCCAAGAAAATTTAGAAATAGCTAAAGCCAAGATGCAGAAAGTCGTTGATAGGGCTAAAGAGTATGCTATTAGAAAGAGATCTCCTAGATCCTTTGAGGAAGGAGATGGAATCTTTCTTCAGATACTAGCTAGATCTACTTCACTATCTACATGGAAGTGTAGTAAGCTTTCACCAAGGTTTTGTGGACCTTGGAAGATACTTAAAAAGCTAAGTGAAGTTGCATACCAATTAGAGCTTCCTCCAAATTGCAGAGTTCATCTAGTGTTTCATATCAGTAAACTTCAGAAGTATATTTCTAGGGAGGATAATCTAATAGAAGGTATTGTTTCTTTGTAGGAAAGTGATAGCACATATCATTCTCCATATAGGATACCAAATCGAAGACAAAAATGATTGAGGAACCATGTCATCTAGGAGTATCTAGTAGCCTAGAGAGGGCTACCACTTACTGACTCTACTTGGGAGTCAAAAGCTCTGATTCACTCCACAGGGATCATGGCATTGGTCCATAGGGATCATTCTATGTGTGTGAGGAACAAGGGCTAACTAGACAAGGTCCCAAGCTCGGGGGATATCCTAAGGTACTTGGTACTAATGGAGATGAGTGTTGCATGATGGCCACATGTTGACACTAGACCATCTCAGATCATTGTTAATTTTAGAGTACAAGATGGTATATATGGATGGGAGGAGAGACACACACACACATCACTCAAATCTT
The DNA here is from genome assembly GCA_020310875.1 of Ceratopteris richardii. NCBI lineage: Eukaryota > Viridiplantae > Streptophyta > Polypodiopsida > Polypodiales > Pteridaceae > Ceratopteris > Ceratopteris richardii. The sequence continues at coordinate 587,789 of MU260054.1, forward strand.
TATCTTACACCTACTGACCCATATAAGCACATGACAACATATAGGTTAGGCATACAATGAAACTAGCATCAGCTTGTGGCCTTGATCACCTGATCAAGGTTGTTCCACCTGCCTACTAGCCCATCACAACACACTAACAACACATGATTATACATATACTACTGGCTTGAGTATGAAGATTTGCCTGAATCATGATCTATCTATAGGTAGGACCTTGTGTCAGACATCGATCCACAGGGATCATGACATTGATCCATAGGGATCAGTCCATGTGTGCGAGGGACAAGGACTGGCTAGTGAAGGTTCCAAGCTCGACGGATATCCTAAGGTATTCAATATTAATGGGAATAAGTGTTGCATGATGGCCACATGGGAGCACTAGATTATTCCATATGATTGCTATTTTTAGAGTACAAGCGGGTATATATGGATGGGAGGAGAGTCACACACATATCATTCAAGTCTTTCTCACATCTCCCAAGAAATAAATAGTATGATCCAAAGAATCGCACTCACTAAGTGTTCAAATCTATTAGCATATACATACACTCAGTTTAAGTTTTCCATCACATTCCCATTGCTTTTGACCAAGGTGCCATGGGTATATTACTAGTTTGTTTTCTTTTTGTTATGAGTGTTGATCAAAGACGTGGCCTAGAGTCTATAGACATTCAAAATCCAGGCTTGAATCAATAAGCCCGATGGTTGATGAGTCTAACCACTAGATTTTCAACATAATTTTGTGTTGGCGATGGCAAAAAACCATATTCTTAGCTTTTCAAAGCTGCTCAATGCGGGAATGGAACCCATGACCTATGTCTTTGGAGTTGATGTGCCATCGACGATGCCCTTTTGATATGATGTACACCTTCTTTAATCAATATGAGATAGACCAATCACTATGCTAAGACACGTTGGGCAAGCTTTGCTTCATTTGAAGTTGAGTTCAAATGAAGCATCATGCACACATCATCAGAAGGCAAAGGATGGGCCAAAACGAGCATAGTCCAAGGCAGGCTTAATATCATCAAAGAAAAGAAAAAGAGGAAGTAACACTCTTCAAAGAGGAGTATGTTATTTTTCTCATGACCAAAGAATGGAGAATGGCTCATCCTGGGGATCAATGGAAGGATGTAGCTTAACTGAAAGATAAGTACTTTATAAGTTGATGTTTTTATTTAAATATTTGATTTGCTCTATGCTTTCATATAGAAGGCATTACTATTAACATTGAAGCAGAGAAGGAATCTTCAATTTTGAAAGCATTGTACGTAATCTAATGAAAGCAAAATAGGAAAGCATCAAAAGTATGGAAACACTTATTAAGCATAGGCATGCATCTACGAAAGAATGTTGGTGCATTTCTCCTTTTCAAAGAATGTTTCCATGTACAAAACATGTTTTCTTCTTGCTTGAAAAAGATAGTTAATGATCAAGTTTATGCACATAAGGGGATATATCTTCTAAAAAAAGCTAGCAAGTAGAATGTTTGTGCATGGATGATTGTGAACATGCATTTTCAAGCTCAAGAATTGCTTGATTTCATTTTGGTGCATGAAAGGAGAATGCCAACACATGCATGCATTTGCATGCAAGTACAGGCATTTGCATATGCATGATTGTTTGTTAAGTAGTTGAATACTTATACTTTCATTACCTCCTATTTCTAACTTGACTTAGATAGCTAGTTTGCTTTCCCAAATGTGATAACTTAAGTATCACAAATCAGGAGTCTTAATTAGAAAAATTAAGCCCTTCGAAAGTCAAGTGTTCAGTTTTCTTGCTCATAGGAACGGCAAGATAATAGAGGTATGAAAATTTCCATGATAATTCTAAGTTTAGGAGAAAACTTAGAGAATCTTACTGACAAGCCTAGATGTAGTCGTTAGCTTGGATTTACAAAATCATGCATCCAAGTAGGTTGATAAAGTTTCCTTTGGAAGTTTTATTTGATTCTATCCCTAGACATGATAAGAATCTTAAAAATAAATGGAACTTAAATCAATTGAACTTTCAAGTTCAAAGGGTAGTTGATATGTTCCAAAAATGAAAAAATCATGGAACTTTTGAAGATGCAAAGTTTTCAAAAAGCATGGAAACTTTATTAAGCACTTTTTTGAGGATGAGAAAAGTATGCTTGGTTTTGTTTAAGATAATTAGAGCTTAAAGAAGAAACCCAAGTCAAAGTAGTCTTTGGGAATCAAGCTATTTTCCTAAAAGATACATCAAAGTAATCTTTGGGAATCAAACTACTTCCTAATGATAAGAAATAAAATGAAATATTTTACTTAACTATTTCATTGGTTAAAAAGGATTATATTTTGGACAAGCAATAAAGCTTTAAGTCTTGGTCTTGTCCAAAAGTCAAGAATTTCTTTTGAAGATCATTCCAGTAAAGAAAAAGATGCCAAGATGAATCATTGGATTGGAAAGGAAAAGATTTCAAGATGAATCATTAGCTTAGTATTACTTGATTCCTTGGCAAGAATCTAAAATTTGTGAAAGAAAAATATCTCCCTAGACGTGATACAGGAATCTTTCAAGAAGTTTAATAGCAAGTAGTTCCCAAAAAATCCCAAACCACCGATATTGGTAATTAAGTCCAAATATTGATATAACCTAAAGGTGTATCAAAGATTCTTAGCTTTGGAATTTGAGAGGCATCAGTGTATGCTTGGACTTAAGCTGAGGGAAAGATCTCTAAAAATTCAATGGGTAAGCAAAGATGCTTTTGTTAGTTTAAGAGATCTTAATAATAAAGACTAAGTCTTTATTCTCGTCACAAGGTAAACTAGACTTGATCAAGCTTGGCCATGATTGTTCAAGAATGTGTGATTGGAACTACTCTAAAGATTGCCCAACTATTTGCAATAAAATTCCTTTTGGGAATTATTCACTCAAGTTCCATTTATCCAATGGAAAATTGTGAAAAGAATAAGTTGTTCCAAGTCTGAACAAAGTGAAGAAATTCCAAGAATGTAGTCTGCAACCGTGAAGATGGTACTTAAGTCTATGGAAGGTAAAACATAATGTTTTCCTATCCTTAAAGAGATTTTGCTACAAATCCATAAAGCATGATCAGATGCTTAGATTTACACAATAGAGAGATTCCTATAAAGTCCTCGCTAGGGTAGGTACCTAACACATCAGTAAGAAAGGAATCTAAAGACAAGAAGAAAAAAGCTCTTGTCACTACAAATTGGTCAAGAATAAACCAATTGAACTTAAATCGATGAAAATTCAAGTACTTGGAATTCTCATTGGTTTTCATTTGAAAAACCATAACAAAGAACAATAGATATTCTATCAAGAGGTTTTCAAGTCTCCAAGAAAACGCACATGATTGTGAGATGATCATGTGAAGGAATCAAAAACTCGAATAACAAGTTTGAGGTAATGCCGAAAACTTAAAAATTCTTTTAAAGAATTGAAGCAAGAAGGTACTCTATCAAGAGATGTTTAAACTTTAGGATAAGTATCACCCACACATTAATGTGAATATAAAATAGGGTGCTATGGGACATCGGGTTTTATACTCAAATTGATGTAGGAAAGATGGTATGGGACATTGGACCATGGAATTATAATTATCTTTTAGTCCTAGTTTGGATCTTGAAGTTAGGTTTGATCCTCAAGGGGATTAAAATGTCAAAGAAGAAGTTTAAATTCAAGAAGGATAAAAGAATGATCTAAAGATACTTCAAGACGAATTTAAGAAGATATGAAGTAAGTAACTTCCAAGATCTTCTTTTTCAAAAAGGACAAAAGAATTATTCTCATTTTGGAACACTTCAAGCTTAAGTGTTGTCGATCAGAATAATTTGACAAATTTATGAAAGAGCGAGACTTTGACTTTGAACTGAACCCTTTAACTAAGGATAGATTGACTAACTTAAGCACCAATTCCAAGTGTAACTTGGAAAATTCAATCCTTTTGACTCAAAGGGATGCACAAGAATTGCAATTCCAGTAAGCAATTATAAAGATTGAATATATGCAGAAACTTAGTCTCAAGTGAAGCAGTATTTGAGTAAAGACTCATCAATAGAATGTCAATGGGTCTACACACTGATTTTGGATACCACACTAGTATCTTATGGTTAGATAATGTTTAGATGCACTCTATGAATCTTTTTGAGAATCCGGTTTATTTATCTTAAAGATATAAAAAATGCTTCAATACCTTGTTTTGAAAGAGATCTTTGAGAAGTTAAAGTCTTGTGTCATTAAGTATTTGACTCATAGTAAGCTTATATCTTATAAGTTTGAATTAGTTATACGGAGTTTTAGTTATTTCCTTCTGCTTTCCAAATCTTTTGGATCTGACTCAAATATGGTATCTAATTCTTTTCATAAAAGTCAAGAGTTAGTCGGTTAGAACCAAGTAACTAAATTAAATATCCTCAATAGATGTTCTATACAAGAACCTTTTCAATCTTCAAAAGATAATAAGTCTAAGTGGACTTATTTATTTGAGTTTGCTTCAAGTTATAGCATAAATGATTTCCTAGAGTCTAGTATACTCTAGAATAGAGAAGTTAGGAATTGATCATTATATTGACAATTCCCAAAAAATTTTAGCACAATTCTTTAAGAAAAGTGTCCTAAGTTGGAAGATTTTCTTTTTGAATTTGAATTGTTCAAGTTATAGTATGGTTGACTCAAAGAAAATAGTAAACTTTCTCCTACAGTTTACATAGGATTTTTAAACTCATTAGGACAAATTAGTCCTCTACTCAGGTGGAAAAATCAAGTAACTGTTGGATAGGAGTAAACCATTGTACAAACATCCAAGTTAGATGTTTGGGACAACCAAACTTCAAGTTTTCCAAACCAAATTCAAGTGAATCAAGAGTTCTCAAAGTCCTACAATGGATAAGAATCATGCCCTTGTTACTAAGTCCATACACCAATCATGCCCAAAAATGGACTAGTAATTTGAATCCACCCAATTCATATGTTTGTGCCTAGATTGCACATTGAGAAACTCTGAATTGGCCAGGGATAAGATCCACCCTTATTATTCATTCACTACTTTGTATTTTGATCAGTTTATTCAAAGTGTGAAGTGAAATAGTGTTTTGAATAATTTGGGTAGGGATGCCACCACAAAGATAAGACATGTTCTTCCAGTTTTAGAACATGACCATATTCTTCCAAATGTTAGAACATGAGGCTCGGGGGTTGCCTATAGTAGTTATATAGCTCTATTTTTTAGGACAAAAATATTTTCCAAGGGGGAAGAATGTAATAAAGTAAGTCTATGATCTAAGGGTCTGGTTGGTTCAAACAGATCTAAAATCAGACACCATTTGGTCACGCGTGTGTATGACCAAAGATCTCGAGTCTAGACTTACTAGAAGGTCATTTACTCTTGTAACCAAGTGATCCACTTAGCCTAGTGGTTAATTCTCATGGGTGTGAAGGAGGAGGTCTTGGGGTTCAAACCCTATGGCCTACATGGGAAGAGTATTTTTCCCAAACACATCTGGAGCCTTCTAGAAGCATCCACTTGAGTTAACTCAAGTTAACTGGGACACTTGGCACACATGCAGTTACATGGCGGACACATGGATTATTAGTATCCACCTACCCACGCAGATAGTCTCCTAGATAGATCCATGTATAGAGGCATTTGGTTGGGAGGAGAGTCATCTCTCTAGCATGTAGTGGAAATCAGACACAGTTTGGTCACCCATGTGTATGACCAAAGTTCTTGAGTCTAGACTTATGAGAAGGTCATTTACTTTTGTAACCAAGTGATCCACTTAGCCTAGTGGTTAAGTCTCATGGGTGTGAAGGAGGTCTTGGGTTCAATCCCTATGGGATACATGGGAAGAGTATTTTTCCCAAAGAGATCTAGATCCTTCTAGAAGCATCCACTTGAGTTAACTCAAGTTAACTCGAGTTAACTGGGACACTTGGTGCACATGCAGTTACATGGCAGACACATGGATGGTTAGTATCCACCTACCCAAGCAAGTAGTCCCCTGGAGAGAGCTATATATAGAGGCATTTGGTTGGGAGGAGAGTCATCTCTCTAGCATGTGGTGGTCGTAATCTTGCACTACTACTAAGGGCAACACCCATTCGGTATGTTCAATTTCGTATATGAAGCAAGCTGCCAATAATTTATCCATCTCTCCCTTGATTTTGGCAGAGTATACATCATTGTATGTGTATGGTCTTTGTTTCAAAGGTTTAGGTTAAAGAGTCATGGGAATCTCATGTGAACAAATAGAGGTATCCACATCCTTTAAGTCCTTGTATGTCCAAGCAAATATGTCCCTATAATCTCGAATCAGCTCTATTAGTTCTCGTTCTTCACTTTCCGATACATCCTTCCCAATGTAAGTGCATCTCTCCTCTTCCCCTTCTATGGACATAGTGATTTTCTTGGTCTGCTCCTTGTTATCATATGCTATTCCTTCTTGTGCTTCTCATTTAGGAATTTGAAAAGCAATTTTGTTTTCTTCTACTTCATATCTCTTAAAATGTTGAGGGACTTTGAACTCTTCTTGTGGTGTATTCTCTTGTTGTCTATTTTGGTTGAGTGTCAAAGTGTTTTCTCTACTAATTTCTTTATCTTCTTCATCTAGTTGATTTCCTTCCTCTTGGGTCTCAGTCTCCATTTCTATGCTTTCATAATCTTCCTTCCATTCTTTCTTTATCCATTCTGCTTCTTCAGCCTCTTGTAATACAGCGATGTATATACTTACATCATATCCGTTTTCGTCTACACATTCATTCATGGTTAGGACTTCCTCATTCACACATATGTCCAATGTGGTCAATATTTCCATCCATCCATGGGGTTCAAAGTCTTCATCTGGGAATATTTGTGGCATATATAGGTCCTCTATTGATCCAGATATTCCACAACTGTCTTCCATATTTTTCTTCTTCCTTCTTCTCACTTGGTTGCTTTACACATCCATAGTTGGGTGTCTTCGTGCATCCACGATTGGTCTTCAGATCCCACACTATGGATTGATATGTCGTCCTCCTCATATTTTATTCCATTGTAGAGGTGGAACGTCTCGATAAGCATAAGTATGGAGGTTTATCCTAGTGGCCATACCTCTATGTTGCAGGTACACTACATCTCTTCCCCAGTCTTGCACTACCTTTAGCTGTCTCATGAAAGGTCTTCCCAATATCATCTCGTAATTACTTGCCTTTTCAAATTGATAGATGGCTAAAGTGTGATCGAAATCTACTCCACATGTTGTAAGGACAACATTCTCTAATAATCCTACAGGTCTTTCGGTATGACCATAAGCTAATTGTAGTTTCATCCTTGTGGGTTGTAGGGCTGGTTTGCCCCACTTTTTCCATATTTCTTTTGTAGCTATTTCTAATCAAGATCCTATGTCTAGGATGGCTTTCATTGTATAACCTCGGAATTTAATGGATAGACATGTGTTACCTTCATCTCCTTCACTGAAATCCCCTACTTTGTCTACCAGCATTTGGACTGTAGGCATGTCTTCATTGACTTTGTGTTAACTATCTTTGCTTCCGTTGTCTCCATTTGCTTAGCCAATTTTATCCATAATTATGGTTTGATTTTTAATAGCTCCTCCAAGGTTACAGAGCATTGCATTTTTGTCTCCTTCAATTTTTGTGCTATATCTGATGTTTTGCTTGAGGTCTCTTTCCCTTTTGTTCTCACGGTTTGTGCATGATAAAGCTCCAATTTCCACTCGTACTCTCCTATGTAGTTCGATAGAGTGTTTATGCTTTCCAATTCATCATTTTTATTCAGCTCTGAACATTCCTCAAGGTTTATCTCTTGGTTCATCATCCTTGGATTCTTGGAGGCATATAACTCTTCAAAAGGTGGTTCAATTCCTTTGATTCTCCTCCATCTTTCCTCTTGAACTCTGGCCCATAGGCCCTCAAGCCAATTAGATTCAGCTTGCGGGATCAAAGAACTTTTGTCATGATCCTCTATGTGTGATTCTTCAGTGTTCTTAATAATCCTTCCTTCCTTTGGTGGGTCATGAGCTACTATACATTCTTGAAATTCTCTTTCTAGTATTCTTGTTACAAGGAGATTTTGTCGGTTTTTCTAATGTGTTTTGGGCAATTTCAATAAAATTTTTATATATTTCTAGCCTTTTTTTCTCTAAATCTTCTCTCATACAACTTAGGTCGTGTTGTTTTAGATGGTCCTGCCTTGATCCTAGATTGATATGATTTTATCCACATGGCTAGATCCTCAGGCATTAGATCAGCTAAAATAGATCCTCCTTATTGTTGCTGCTTTTCTTTATCTCCTCTAATGGAATTCTTAGTGAATATAAGATTCTTAAGTTGATTTTGCTCTTCCCTTCTCTTCTCATCCACCTTCTTCTGTATCCACTTGGTTCTCAGTTTCTCTCGTTGAGCTTTCCATTTTTGAGTTCTTTTTGCTTTTGAATTTTCATCAGACTCTTTTGAGTCTGCCACTATTTGAGGTGTCAGTGTTTCAGGCTCGTTGGTTTGGTGCATAGTGGAATTTAGCTTTTTCGGGCTCTCCCTAACTCTTTCTCTAGTTATCACCTTTAAAGGCAGTGTATACTCCTTGTCACTTCTAGAAGACTCTACCACTTTGACTACATTTATTTGAGTATTTTGGGTTGTCTCGTTAGGGTTTTTAGGACAATCTCTAAACAAGTGCTCCTTTCCACAATCACTGTAATATCCTTCCCAAACCTTTGGAGGTGGTTGATATGGCAGTGTGCACTCCCTAATGAAATGGTCCCTTCCACAATGATAATAGCGTCCTCTAGGGATTGGGGGTCTAATCATGGGTCTAGAAGGTGCTTGGGCTCTAGGAGCAGTGTACATTAGGGTGGCATATTCGGGTCCATATCCATATGAGCTATCATAGGCCTCTTGTCCATATGGGTGTTGCTCATAGGATTGCTCATAGTTCACTAAGTCAGCTTTGTATGTATAGTAATCTCCCAAATTTTGATCATAGAACTGATTATGACTATCAAGGCCTGTTAATGAAGTGGTCGGTACTAAGGCTCGCTTAGGGTTCTCTTTAGGCTGGGCGAATTTCACAAAGACAACATTTTGAGGGTGAGGTAGTTGTTGTCCTAACACCGGTTTTCGCGGGTTGTATCCTGCATATTCATATGGATGTTGGATTTGAGGTTGGTTCTGATATTAAGGATATCTATGAACTTCTCTTCCTTGGTCTCTGGGTGTATATCCATAGAGTCTAAATTGTGGAGGTTGAACAGTTCTAGGTTGTCTATTTTAAGGGCAATTTTCAGTGTTGTGATTAGTGTATTTCTACTCAATATTGCAGTACTGATCTTGGGCTTAGGCCAGATAATCGACAAATGGTGGGACAACTCCCCTATTGCACACATGAGAAGCCTGATCCCCTCCATAGTGCACATGTCTCCTAAGCATAGGCATTCTCACCGAGGGGTTGGGGTAATTCTTTTGTCCTTGCACACCTAATTTCATGGCCACTAAGTCTACAATTTCTTCCACATTATTGTTCAAAATAGAGATGCTACTACTGAGAAGCATCCTCGCTCTTGTTCTTCGTTTGAGGAATCTTCAAGTCTTCTAACAGATTGTCTTCCAAACCTATGCACTCCTTCAAGCACTCACTCAATGTTTGGAACATCTTTACATAGATTAGCGCTCTTAGAGATCCACTGACTAATCCCTCCAAAAATAATGTAATCATTGTTTGTTGTTGTGGGCCTTTCCTCTTTGGGACATCTATCTACATATTCCTTAAATCTCCTACCTGCCAAACGAACTATTTTAGTAGGGGATTGTTTAAAGCCGTGAATTAGAGATTATGAATTATCCTTGATGCCTGTCTTCGTGAATTCTTCAATCATTTCTTGGAATACTTGCTCCATATTTAGGAAAATCTTGGGCTCAAACAGTTGTAACCAAGCTAATGCAGTATCAGTGCGAGTCAAACCAAATGACTCGTATTGTTTTATTAAAATCCTTCTTTTTGTATTCATAATCTAAATTATCATGCCGCATTATGTTCCCAAAAAGGATTAATAACTAAAATATTCCAAATGGAATTTCTTTGTAGGGATCATAATCCTCATTTATAGAATCAAATATACTCACATTCTTATATCTTGAAATATAGACATAATTTGTCAAATATGAATATACCATTTGATGCAGAATGCTTAAAAACCCCAATATCAATTACTCACTTACTTGATTTGGATACATGTAGTTATATATATGAGTGGTCAAAGTTATGGAAAAAAGTCAAACTTTATACTTGGCATCGAATTTATGCATAACTTTATTCTTGTCATTAGGTTTATGCATAAAGTCGATGCCAAGTATAAGTTTTGACTTTTTTCCATAACTTTGACCACTCCTATCTATAACTACACGTATCCAAATCAAGCAAGTCAATAGTCAATCTTAGGGTTTTTAAGTATTCTGCATCAAATGGTGCATTCATATTTGGAAAATTATGTTTTTATTGCAAGATATAAGAATATGAACATATTCGAGTCTTTATATGAGGATTTTGATCCCTAGAAAGAAATGCCATTGGGAATGTTTTAGTTATTAACCCTTTTTGGGAACATAATGTGGCATGATAATTTTAGATCAACTAATCATGGGCTTGATTTGGATACTTATGGTTATAGAAATGGATTATTAGAAACCGTAAGATCGACTACTCACTTGATTGATTTAGATACTTATAGTTATAGATATGAGCGGTCAAAGTTATGGAAAAGGCCAAACTTTTATACTTGGCATCGAATTTATGCATAAAGTCGATGCAAAGTACAAACATTGGCTCTCTTCATAGCTTTGAGCACTCATATCTACATCTATACACATCCAAGTCAAACACTTTGTAGTCAATCACTCATATCTATAGATATTCAAGAACTTTGTTTGGACAAGAAACTTCATATAAGAAGGCGATCCTGAAGATCTAATGGGAGGGCTCCACAATTATACTTAGAGCCTGCATAATATTACTATATGTAGGTTAGGCATTGAGTTCTTCCAAAGGCCCTTTTTTATGAACAATTCGATGCCATGCATCCGCTTCTTGGATAATTTTTTTATCGAGTAAAATAGGGGCTTTTTGAGAAGAATTCGATGCTTGGCATGGATTTTCAGCATAAAGTAAATACTTGGCATCGATCTTCAACTTAAAATTAATGTTAAAATCATGTTTTTATGAAAAAGATCCTGCATTTACGAGGAGCACAATACAAAAAAGTATTGCAAATATAAAGGACACTTATTAGCATTTTGTCCCCTTCATCTTCAATGCCTCTTTCCTATGCATAACCCTTTGCAACAAGCCTAGCTTTATACCCATCAATCGTTCCATCAGGCTTATGCTTCAGCTTGTAAACCCACTTTGCTAATGGCCTTCTTTGTTGGTGCATATCAAGCCTTCACACATTGGCTTGGAACATTGGAACTTTGAAGATGGATATGGAACCTTTGAAAGATATCTTTTCATGAAGGATAAGGCATAGGAACTCATACTTATGAGTTATTATCTTTTACCCCTTGTAAAAGTCTATTTGACTTGACATTTATTTGTAATCACTTGAAGTCATTCACCTACCTCATTAGTCGTGAAAAAGAGAATAGTTAAGTGGAGAGAATATCTCCCTACTTTTAGAGGAGAGATTCAAGGGAGCCTAAGTTTGAATTTGAAATTCAAATCACAATCAATTCCTATAAAAACTCCATTTGAAAAGTCGCGGTTAGTTCACTCATTCTAGCTCACTCCCCGAGGCATATCTTCATTGTAACTGAGTGTGTGTTAGTGCTACTCCATAGCCTACACCACTACACCTCAATTAGCTATGCTTGTCATGCTATTGAGCTTGTACAATCTTATTAATCAATAGGTATACACACATTTCTCATTTCTTGCTCTCTGTGTTAACTTCTCCAAGTCTGTCAACTTCAAAGGAGCATATCTCAGGATCTACTGAACCAAATCAAGAGATCTATAGCTCATTGGAACCAGCTCAAGGTTTTCTACAAGCATACAAAATCTCAGAGGATTTCATTCAGCCATTTGGGAGAAATCCGCTTCGAAGTGTACACTGGTCTGTTTCTGGAGAGTTCCTAAAAAGTCGGGGGTAACTAGAATTTTGCTAAACTTATTTCTCAGTGCATAGTTTATCAATTGAAGTGATTCCACTTGTGATTGGTGGCTTACTAAGGTACTTTAGTACTCCCAAAAGGAATTATTCCAATTTTAAGTGTGCTGGTCACACTGAGCAAAAGTCTGAGCAGGTATCACTACAGGAATAGAAAGTTTTCTCTTGATTCTTGAAGTACCAAATTATCTGTTTTGGTTTGATCATTACCCAAACCATTTTCAAAGTACATATATGGTTTCTTTGTGTCATTTGGAAGCTAAGCAAGTGTACTAAGCATATCTGAAGAAAAAAGAGGGCAGGTGTGAAGCAGGTTTTGCAGCACCAACTGATTTCCTGAGTGCATCCAACCATCACTCTCAACAGTGGTATCAGAGCAAAGAAGGTAATCATGGGTGATGGTTTCCCTTCATTCATTGACAAATTGGACAGAAATAATTACCAAGCTTGGTCATTGAGAATGAAGACCTATCTACAAGGGAGAAGTCTATTTGGATACATATCAGGAGATGAGGAGTTGCCCTCATTCAAGACTAGAGGACTACCTACAAAGGATGAACATGAGAAGCTCAACCAATGGTGTGCAAAGGATTCTTTGGCAAGGTCTTATCTCTTAAACTCTATATCTGACTTTCTTTTACCTCATGTAAGGAACTGTAAGACTTCCCAAGAGACTTGGGAAACCTTGTCAAATTATTTTTCTTCCAACACAAGGGCTAGGAAGAATCAATTATGGATTGAGTTCACAACCCTTAGGAAGCAGCCCAAGCAATCAGTCTCAGAGTATGTGACAAAGATTAAAGATGTGGCAGACCAACTAGCAAGCATTGGAGAGGAAATTGAAGAGGAGCAAATAGTCAGGCAAGTGACAAATGGACTCAAGGCAGATGATAAGTGGGAAAGTTTCACCACTGCAATGGACCTCTATATGGACATGCATACCCCTGATCTCACAACACTCATGGGCCAACTATTTACACATGAAGCAAAGTTCACCAAGGTTGGAGATCAATCAAAAGGTAACAACCCCTCTGCTCTCTATACTGAAAAAAAGGTTAAAGATAAAGGCAAGAAGAAACGGGATGAAGAAGGCTCTACCTCTCAAGCTAATTATGCAGGGAGAGGTAGGTCATCTAGAGGAAGAGGCAGAGGAGGTAAGTCAGGTAGGGGGAGACCCTACAACTCATCACCATGCAACATTTGTGGATTGTCCAATCATACCACAGATGAATGCTACAAGAACTACAAAAATCAGAGAGGAAGAGGCTACTCAAGAGGTGGATACTCTCAAGGGAGAGGCAGATTCAACCAACATCAAAGCTACAATGGATACAACAACCAATACAACAACAACTACAACAACAACCACAATGGAAATTACCAAGGTGGATTCAGAAATAGAAGAGACTACAACAATTACACAGAGGAGCAAGATGACTCCCTATTGATCATGAATATGACCTCCAAGATAGGTACAAATGATGATCATTTATTTTACATTGACTCAGGATGTTCTAACCATGTAGCTGGCAATGTGGCACTACTTTCTGATTTGGAAGAGCCCAAGGGCAAACATCAGGTACAAACAGGTGATGACACTAAACACTCTGTTATCAAAATTGGAAATGTGAAGACATGTGATGGTAATCAGAACCTATTAAGCAGGGTACTCTATGTACCAACAATAACTAAGAATTTAATGAGTGTTGGTCAGATTGTGGAGAAAGGTTTGCAGGTCAGATTCACACAACATGGAGCATATGTGGAGGATCCAAAACATGGATTCAGAAGGATAGCCAAAGGGGAGAAATCAGGTAGATTGTTTACACTTGAGCTAGAAGACACCAAAAATATTGCTTTGTATAATTATAAGGATCAGACACTTTCAGAGCTAGAGATATGGCACAAGAGATTAGGGCACATAGGTGAAAGGACTCTAAAGCAAATGTGCAGGGATCAATGTGTGCTTGGGATACCTAATGTATCCAAGCAACACATGATTTACAAATGTGGATCATGTCAATTTAGTAAGTCTCACAGATTACCCTACTCAAGGAAAGGTTTCATGCATGAAGACTACCTAGATTTGGTACACACAGATGTTTGGGGACCTAGCAAGGACCCTTCCATTTCTGGTTCAAGGTATTATGTGTCCTTCATTGATGACTATAGCAGGTGGACCATTTTATATTTTATGAAGCATAAGGATGAATTATTTAATTGTTTCAAGAGGTATCTTGCACTTGTTGAAAATCAAACAGGTAGAAGCTTGAAGAGACTAAGGTCAGATGGTGGAGGAGAGTACTTCTCCAATGAGTTTGAAGATTTCTTGCAGGAAAGAGGCATCAAAAGGGAGATCACTACAAGGTACTCACCTGAACAAAATGGGGTAGCAGAAAGAAGGAATAGACTTATAGTAGAAACAGCTAGGTCTATGCTTAATGAGAAAAAGTTGCCAAATTACCTATGGGCAGAGAGTGTATCCACTGCCACTTATCTCATCAATAGGTTGCCATCCAAATCACTTGATGGCATGACACCATATGAAGCATGGCATGGTAAGAGACCCTCTCTGGATCATTGCAAAATCTTTGGTTGTGTAGCATATGTGCATATTCCCTCACAGGTAAGGGGAAAGCTAGACCCCAAGGCTGAAAAATGTATCTTCATTGGTTATGATTTGAACCAAAAAGGATACAGATTCTACAACCCCACAAACAAAGGGTTCAAGGTAAGCAGAGATGTCATATTTGATGAAAATGACTCTTGGTATGAGAATGAATGCAGGAAAGTGAGTCTACCCTATGACATGGAAGAAGATTTTCCAAAGCTTACCAAGGAAGAGCCAACTCAGCAAGAAGATTCAAGCTCAGATGATGATACAATAAACCTTGAAGAGTTCAAGGCTTGGAAGTCTAAAGGAAAGATGAAGATGAAGCAATTAGAGGATAAGCCAGAAACTTCTACTCAAGCAATGAGGAGATCTCAAAGAGAAAAGAAGAAGCCTATCAGATTTGGGTATGACACATCACTTGTAACTAAACATTCTGTATATCTTGCAAAAGACTTGTTGAATGAAGAACCAGGTACCTATGAAGAAGCAATTACTAAACCAGAATGGAGAGAAGCCATGGATGAAGAGATAGAAGCTCTCAAGGAAAGTGACACTTGGGACTTGGTACCCAAGAAGGACTCTATGAAGGTGATAGGATCCAGATGGATCTACAAACTAAAGAAGAATTCAGATGGAACAATAAACAGGTACAAAGCTAGGTTGGTAGCCAAGGGTTTTGCACAAACCCAAGGCATTGATTATGAGGAGACATTTTCTCCTGTGGCCAAGATGCCAACTATCAGAGTATTGGTGAGTGTAGCTGCATCCAAGAATTGGAACATGTACCAATTGGATGTGAAGAATGCATTCTTGAATGGATGGATATCTGAAGAAGTCTACATGTCACAACCACCTGGATATGAAGATAAAAAAAAGGTACATTATGTTTGTAAATTGAAAAAGGCTCTGTATGGTTTGAAGCAGGCACCTAGAGCATGGAATTACAGATTGACCAGCTACCTCCTAGACCAAGGATTTGTGATAAGCAAAGCAGACACTTCTCTATTCATAAAGAGAAGTAGTACAGAGGTAATCTACTTATGTGTTTATGTTGATGACATCATCATTACAGGCAATGATGTCAATAGGATTAGACACATCAAAGGACAGATGATGAAAGAATTCAAGATTAGTGATCTTGGACTATTAAAGTATTTCTTAGGTCTTGAATTGGTCTACACAAGTTCAGGTATCTACATCACTCAAAAGAAGTATGTACAGGATATGGTCAAGAAGTTTGGTTTGCAGGATGCTAAGGTATCTACTACTCCAATGGAGGTTAACCAAAAGCTAAGTGCTCATGAAGGAGAAGAAATCAAAGACATTACAGGATACCAAAGTATGGTAGGTAGTTTGAACTATGCTACCTTGACAAGAATTGACATAGCATATGGAGTAAGTGTGCTTAGTCAATTCATGCACAAACCTAGGGTACCTCACCTAGAGGCAGCAAAGAAAATCTTGAAGTATTTGAAGGGAACACAAAGTCATGGTTTGTATTTTCCTTATACATCAGATATTGACATAAAAGTCTACTCAGATGCAGATTGGGCAGGATGCAAGGATGATAGGAGGAGCACCTCAGGTTACATTTGTTTTGCAGGAGATAAGCCTATTTCTTGGTCAGCCAAGAAGCAACCTACAGTGGCATTGTCATCCACTGAAGCAGAGTATAGAGGGCTTGCCAATGCAACTCAAGAAGCTATCTGGTTGAAGCTTCTATATACAGAGTTAGGTCTACACACAAGACCACCTATTATCTTTGGAGACAACACTAGCTCTCTTCACCTTGCAGCAAATCCAATTTATCATGCCAGAACTAAACACATAGAGGTTCATTACCACTATGTGAGAGAGAAGTTACTTAGCAAAGAGATTCAATTGACATATGTGTCTACTAATATGCAATGTGCAGATTTACTTACAAAGGCATTGGATGGAAACAAGTTATGCAGATTCAAATCTATGATTGGATTGCAGGAAGTGATTGAAGAATGAAAGAGAAGACTTAAGCCAAAGTGTTTGGCTTGAGGGGGAGCTGTTGGTGCATATCAAGCCTTCACACATTGGCTTGGAACATTGGAACTTTGAAGATGGATATGGAACCTTTGAAAGATATCTTTTCATGAAGGATAAGGCATAGGAACTCATACTTATGAGTTATTATCTTTTACCCCTTGTAAAAGTCTATTTGACTTGACATTTATTTGTAATCACTTGAAGTCATTCACCTACCTCATTAGTCGTGAAAAAGAGAATAGTTAAGTGGAGAGAATATCTCCCTACTTTTAGAGGAGAGATTCAAGGGAGCCTAAGTTTGAATTTGAAATTCAAATCACAATCAATTCCTATAAAAACTCCATTTGAAAAGTCGCAGTTAGTTCACTCATTCTAGCTCACTCCCCGAGGCATATCTTCATTGTAACTGAGTGTGTGTTAGTGCTACTCCATAGCCTACACCACTACACCTCAATTAGCTATGCTTGTCATGCTATTGAGCTTGTACAATGTTATTAATCAATAGGTATACACACATTTCTCATTTCTTGCTCTCTGTGTTAACTTCTCCAAGTCTGTCAACTTCAAAGGAGCATATCTCAGGATCTACTAAACCAAATCAAGAGATCTATAGCTCATTGGAAGCAGCTCAAGGTTTTCTACAAGCATACAAAATCTCAGAGGATTTCATTCAGCCATTTGGGAGAAATCCGCTTCGAGGTGCACACTGGTCTGTGTCTGCAGAGTTCCTAAAAAGTCGGGGGTAACTAGAATTTTGCTAAAGTTATTTCTCAGTGCATAGTTTATCAATTGAAGTGATTCCACTTGTGATTGGTGGCTTACTAAGGTACTTTAGTACTCCCAAAAGGAATTATTCCAATTTTAAGTGTGCTGGTCACACTGAGCAAAAGTCTGAGCAGGTATCACTACAGGAATAGAAAGTTTTCTCTTGATTCTTGAAGTACCAAATTATCTGTTTTGGTTTGATCATTACCCAAACCATTTTCAAAGTACATATATGGTTTCTTTGTGTCATTTGGAAGCTAAGCAAGTGTACTAAGCATATCTGAAGAAAAAAGAGGGCAGGTGTGAAGCAGGTTTTGCAGCACCAATTGATTTCCTGAGTGCATCCAACCATCACTCTCAACATTCTTGCCAAGAGGCAAGTCACATAAAGACCATGTACCATTGTTCATTATAGCATCATATTCAGATTGCATAATAGCCATCCAATTTTTTGAATTTTGTGCTTCATCAAATGAAACAAGCTCGTTCTCATCATAGAGACTAGAAAGTAGCCATATCATAGCAATCTAATGCAAAAGAGGCACTATGAGAGCTTGATCGAGTACCATATGATAAAGGTGCATCTTAGTTGATGTCATACAAAGTCTCCACCATCCATTTTGGCATAGTTTTTGCATCCTCAGTATCAGCTCTCTCATCAACAAGTGCATCATGTAAATCTGCATTAGAAATAGAGTGATCCGCATCATCACATGAAACCTATAAAGGTTGAAAAGTTGCCTCATTAGGACTAGCACTAGACTATCCCCCTATAAAAAGAGGCAGCAAAGTATCATACATGTCTTTGGAGTTAACAGATGTCACCTTAGTACATGAAAGTAATGGTTGAATAGCATCTTCCATAAAAACAACATCACAGCTAACCAGAATGCGTTTAGTCTATGGATGATACAAACAATAGGCTTTGCTTTCAGATTGTACCCAACAAAAATACATTTCATTGCTTTATCATTCAATTTTTTGTGATGTTGTTCAAGCATTAATGCATATGCCAAACAACCAAAAACATGCAGATGAGCAACAGATGGCTTGCGACCATGCCAAGCCTCACATGGAGTGATAGATTGCAGTGCTTTAGTGGGACACCTATTAAGTACATATCTTGCACACATAATAGCCTCAATCCAGAAACTATGTGGTAAAGCCCGACTCTTGAACATACACCTTGCCATCTCCATGAGTGACCTGTTCTTCCATTCAACAACTCCATTCTATTGAGGTGTATATGGCACTTTACACTGATGTTTTATCCCACGTTCAGCCATAAATGCATTAAAGTCAAAAGACATATATTCCCCCCGTCGATGAGAATGGAGGGTGTCCATTTTACATGCTGATAAATTTTTAGCCAAAACAAAAAATTGTTTGAAGCACATAAACACTTCGGACTTTGCTTTCAATGGATATACCCATGCATGCCTAGAAAAATCATCAATGAAAGTCACGAAGTAAAGATAGTTTCCAAAAGAGGGTATCTACATAGGACCATAGACATCACTGTGAACAAGCTACAATTTTGTGTAGCTCAAATAGAACCATCTTTTGGGAATGAGGAACACTGCATTTTGCCCAAAATATAGGCTTCACATATATGTTTATCAAGTGCCTCAAGTTTGGGCACTATTTTCAAATTTCTATAGGCAAAGAGGACACCATTTCAAATTTCTATAGGCATAACAAACTAGCAAAATTCAGATGACCAAAGCATGCATGCCAAAGCTTTGCATCTGACATAGCTAGAGAAACATGTAGTGCACATGCTGAATCATTCACATATTTTTCATAGTCTATGAGCTTATACAACCCATGAGATAAAATGCTAGAAGCAATAATCACATTGCCATTTGACAAATCATAAACTATTTATCTGCCATCAACACATTTCACAACCAAGTCAATCTTGGCTTAAGTTGAAACTAATGATAGATTCTTCTTGATCCTAGGCACAAATAAAGCATCTAACAACGTCAAAGAACTACCATCAATAGTAGTAAGAATGATCTCACCAACTACCATAACAAGATAAGAGTAGTTGTTGGCGCATGTAACAGTATTCCTTGTAGGGGCAGGCTCGAGTGAAGAGAAGAAACTGCACTGTGAGGTAATATGTTTGGTTGGCCCACTATCAAAGCACTGGCAAACATCTGAGTCTACTGCAGGCATGCACTACTCATGAGAAGATGGGTCAAAACTGCAAACAGTAGTAAACACCCATTCTTCATCCTACACAAGATTAGCAGACTCTATTTTTGGTGTAGAGGCCTGTGCAACAACCATTACAACCTCTTTCTTCTTTGCACCTTTAGTAGCTAGTTTTGGATATCTCTTAATGATATGATCATGTGCCTTACAATATTTGCAAAACAATTTCTGCTTTTTTATTTTCTTGTCATATTTTTCACCCTTTTTTGATTGTGCAAAATTACCAGATTTTTGCTTACTAGTAGAAGAGCTCCATTTACCTTTGCCCTTCTGACTAGCCAGGATAGCTTGATCTATAACATGCATAATAGACCTATTCTACCTAGAATGATATTCGTGCAATAAAACAGAAACTAACTCTTCAAATGTTAAGGCATTTGGATTGCCTTTTATCATCAAACAAAGAGTAGAGGCAAAACTCTGATATGAGTCGGGAAGAACACTCAGAACACTCTACACAAGTGAACTGTCAGGAAAAACTTCATGAGGCAAAATCAATTGTTCCTTCAAATCCTTGATCTTTGTGAGAAAACTATCCACAGAATCACCTGCATTCATGTGCTCACTCTCCAATTGTTTTTGGAGGTAAGCAACACGAGCCTCATTCCTAGCATGGTACAATGTGGTAAGTGTATGCCAAGCATCATTAGTTGTTCTGCAAGAGTGAATGTGAGCAATAATGGCATGTTTGACAGACAAATCTATCAATGCATGTGCGTGAGCATCTCTATACCATCCCAATGAATTCACTCTATAGTAGGTGCAACAAAAACCATAGTGCGAATAGGAACCTGAAGAATATAATCATCTTTAATACCTTCAGTGTCACCTTCAGTGTCACCTTCAGTACTTGTACTTGTAGTACCTGTATTTGTAGTACATGTATTCGCAGATGTAATACGATGTTTTTCAACACCCTATGCAATATTCCACATTCCTTTTGGGACCAGTACATGACACATCATATAAGCTCACAATGGGTAATTCATACTATCCAACTTATCCTCAACAACCAACATACAAAATACATCACTACTTTCAGCCATGGCCATTGACTAAAATACCCTGATGCAAAAAAATGATTGTATCTGGAAAAGTTGAATAGAACTACCCTGATGAGTTTAGCTAAACCTATAGCAAACTTTGAGATGCTTATACTAGCGAACTAAAACCTATATATATCTTTGGCACAGAAAGATGAAATAGCCTGCACAAGCACTGTGATAGTGCATTTTGAGGCCTAATCACCCCAAGTATGCTCACCAAATTTTGTGCGATTCTGAGACTGTGATTAGAGAGATGTCGATGATGCCCTAGATGAAGCAACGACCGGCTGTGATACCAATTTTTGGAGTTAGACATCTATGAAAGCACATGAACAAAACAAAGAAGAAGATGAATCTTGGAGCACAACACACAATACTGAATGTATTGCCGCTAGAATTTACAAAGATAAGTAACCCATTAGGGTTATAAGCATAAACATAAAATGGGGGGAAAAACCTCCTAAAGAGGGAATAAAGTGCTCAGGCAGTCCTAGTGTATTCACACACATGACTACCTAAATATATCAACAACTTGTTGCTTTTTTGAATGGTCTTCCTGATTCATATCAGAGTTTTGCTTCTACTCTTTGTTTGACGATGAAAGGCAATATAAATGCCTTAAAATTTGAGGAGTTAGTCTTTGTTATATTGCTAGTTAAAAGGGCAAAGGTAAATGGAGCTCTTGTACTAGTAAGCAAAAATCTACTAATTCTACACAATCAAAGAGGGATGAGAGAGACGACAAGAAAACAAAAAAACAAAAATTGTTTTGCACGTACTATAAAGAAAGTGATCATGTCATAATGAATTGTCCAAAACTGGCTGCAAAAGAGTCAAAGAAAAAAGAGGCTAGAATGGCTGTTGCAGATGCCTCTACATCAAAAATAGAGTTTGCTAATCTAGTGCAGAATGAAGAATGGGTGTTTACTACTGTTTGCAATTTTGACCCATCTTCTCTTGAACAATGTATGTCTGCAGTAGACTCCAATGTTTGGTACTATGATAGTGGGGCAACCAAACATCTTACCTCGAAGTGCAGTTTCTTCACTTCACTCGAGCCTGCCCCTATAGGGAATACTGTCACATGTGCCAACAAATCCTACAATTCATGATCTATCAAATGATGACCTGATTATTGATTTTGTCATTTTATGTCATGGGCCAAATAAGCTCATAGACTATGAAAATCCGTCAATGATTTAGCATGTGTAGTACATGATTCTCAGGCTATGTCAGATGCAATGCTTTGACATGCATGCTTTGGTCATTTGAATTCTGCTAGCTTGCTACACCTGTAGAAATCTAAAATTGTGTCCTCTTTGCCTAAACTTGTGGCACCCAATAAACATGTCTATGAAGGATGTATTTTTGGCAAAATGCAGCATTCCTACTTTCCAAAAGATGGTTCAGTTTGAGCTATTAAAAAATTGTAGCTTTTTCACAGTGATGTATGTGGTCCTATGCAAACACCCTCTTTTGGAAACTATCTATACTTCGTGGCTTTCATTGATGATTTTTCCAAGCATGCATGGATATATCCACTCAAAGCAAAGTCCGAAGTGTTTATGTTCTTCAAATAGTTTTTGGTCTTGGGTAAAAATCTATAAGCATGTAAAATGGGCACCCTCCGTTATCATCGAGGGGGGGAATATATGTCTTCATATTTTAATTCATTTTTGGCTGAACGTGAAATAAAAAAACATTGTACAGTGTTGTATACACCTCAACAAATTGGAGTTGTTGAACTAAAGAACAAGTCACTCATGGAGATGGTGAGGTGTATGTTGAAGAGACAAGCTTTATCACATAGTTCGTGGCTTGAGGCTATTATGTGTGTAGCATATGTACTTAAAAGGTATCCCACTAAAGCATTGTAGTCTATCACTTCATATGCAGCTTGGCATAGTTGCAAGCCATCTATTGCTCATCTGCATGTTTTTGGTTGTCTAGCATATGCATTAATGTGTGAACAACATCGCAAAAAATTGGATGATAAAGCAATGAAATGTATTTTTGTTGGGTATATTTCTGAAAGCAAAGGTTATCATCTGTATCATCCGCATACTAAACACATTTTGGTTATCCGTGATGTTTTTGTGGAAGATGTTAGAACAAAGCAATCCAAAATTGATGATTATAAAGAACTTGAAGCAAGTCAAGGATCAAAATGAAGTCAAAGAAATCATTGGATATAGTGAAAAGATCTCACAAATATAGCTTGTATACATATGTACATTTTAGTTGAGAATTCTTGTAAAATGGATATAGATGATCCTTAAGATGATAAGGAATATGTAATAGACACGGGATGAGTTTAGAATCATATGTATATAAATATACGACATTGTAAAGAAATAAGTAAGAGATAGTCATTAGAAGACAAGTGTCCATGTGATAGATGTGTAGAGAGTCATCTTCAGAGGTAGCATTGAGTCTTTCTCTGATTTCCCTCAACTTGATCATGTGGATCAAGAAATATTTTGTACACATATAATCTAGAAGCTAATGAAACTATGTTCAAAGTTTCATGGCCTAATTCCTTTCATGTTGTGAGTATGATCAATAGGAACATGTATATGTAAAGTCTGCAGGTAGACCTCTCAAAGTCAAGCACTTTTTTGTGTCAATGTTTTGCTTGGATCTCAGTGTAGAGTGTAAATTTTTTATCAATGAGCATTCAAAATCTAAGTTAGAAGGTAAGGAAGCTTTGGCTAAATTCATTTAGCAAAATAGGACTTGTGCTATGAGAAATCAACCTTAGAAGTTGACTATGTCAAAGTCGCTTGTTCAGGAAGACAATTTTTGACATACTTTTGATCATAATGACCAAATCAAAGTTTTAATGATTCTTTTTGAAGGACTAATGGTTGATATGATTGTGCAAAGGTAGTGTGGAGGTATGTACATCATTAGATTGAAGAAATCTGAATATATGTGTAGGTAATGAAGTCAATCTTTGAAGTAGAATTCTTGAAGAAGGAAAATTTTCACTTAGAGAAGTGATAATGGAAGACTTGATAAATTAAGGTAACATTTGTGTAAAGTTTGTTCTATAACTGATATAGAGGTGCTCTTAAATTAGTATAGATCAAGTCTTTGGAGGTTTAGAAGTCTCCAACAGTGGTATCAAAGCTGAAGGTGCAATACAAAGTGAAGTAAAGAGCATTGGAAGTCTCGACTATTGAAGATTTAAAATTCTTCTAATTGAAGGTGGATAAGGTTAAATTCTTGAAGATAACCTGAAGAAGTAAAAAGCACGAGTTCAAAGGATCAAGAAGGATTAAAGCTTCATATCAAAGGTACATTACATTACCATAAATCTTAGTAATTGTAGACAGAAGATCAAAGATGGGAGAAAGCTTGCAGATTGATAAGCTAGATAGGGAGAACTATCCAGCCTGGTCCATGAGGATGGAGGCATACCTCATGAGCAAAGATTTGATGGCATTCATCATAGGAGAAGAAGGAAAACTTAATTTTGAAGATCCTAGTGTTCCAAATAGGGAAGAACTCAGATTTGAAGAATTGGATGAGGAAGGATGCTCAAGCTAGGAGCATCATTTATATGGCTATAAATGATTATCTTCTACCTCATATTAGAGGATGAGAAAGTGCAACAGATGTGTGGAATGCATTGGAAGAGCATTTCCAAAATACAACCAAGTCAACGAAGTCCTCATTATGGGCTGAGTTCACAACCTTCAAGAAGAAGAGCTCACAATCAAATTCTGATTATGTGGCAAGGATGAAGGATATTGTAGATAGCATAGGAGCAATAGATGAAGACATTGAAGAGGATAAGTTGGTAAGACAAATACTTACAGGCCTGAGAGGAGATGAGAAATGGAAGCCTTTCATATTGTCCATAGAATTGTCATTAGATCATTTTACTCTTGATCTTAATCAATTGCCAAGACACATGCTAACTTTTGAGCAGGACATTAAGGGAGGTAATGATAAGAGTGTAAGTCAAGCTATGTACTCCAAGGACAAGAAAAAGAATGGCAAAGGGAATCATTCAACTGATGATGAAGGATCTTCAAGTCATGCTAATTTCACAAAAGGAAAGATGAATTTCAGAGGTAAAGGAAGAGGCGGTAAGAACAAAGATAATACTAAAGCTTGTTGGATTTGTGGCAGAACAAATCATTTGGCAAATGATTGTTGGTATAACAATCAAAATGGTCGAACTCATAATCAGAGTTTCAATCAAAGAGGTAGAAGAGGCAAAAATTAAAGAGGTAACTTCAGAGGAAGAGGTGGTAGGACATCATATGCTAGAGGAGGTGGAAGAAGCTTTCAATCTCAGTCCTACAACAACTACTACTATAATTATGCATCAGATCAGAAGGATGACATCACTCTCATCTTGAATGCAATACATGAAGCAATAGGAGAAGATCAAAGGGTGTTCTATATTGACTCGGGATGTAGCAATCATCTGAGTGGCAACATATCATTGATGACTAATATGGAAGTAAAGGTGAATGGACATACAGTTCAAACAGAAGATAACACCAAACATAAAGTGGAAAGCATTGGATCAATGAAGACAAAGAGCAGAAGCACACTCTTAAGCAAGGTACTTTATGTTACCACTATTCCTAAAAACTTGATAAGTGTAGGACAAATTGTGGAGAAGGGATATGAAGTCAGGTTCACAAATGATGGTGTTTATGTGCAAGATCCAAATCAAGGATATAGAAGCATCATTGCAGGTAACAAGGAAGGCTTTTTACTCTCAAAGTCCAAGGTAATGTGGGACATGCATTGTTTACTTATGGAAGTCAAACGATGTCTGAGTTAGACTTATGGCATAAAAGGCTAGGTCATTTCAATGAGAGATCCATAAAGGAAATGTCAAAGAATGATGTAGTGCTTGGATTGCCAAATGTTGAAGGTCAACACATGGTGTACAAATGTGAAGCTTGTCAATTAGGTAAAGCTCACAAAAGTTCATACAATAGATCAGGATACAAGTACTCAAACATGCTTTAGTTGGTTCACACAGATGTGTGGGGTCCTTCAAGGGACTATAGCATAAATGGATCCAGATATTATGTATTATTTATTGATGATGCATCAAGGTGGATTACACTTTATGTAATCAAGGACAAATCAGAAGTGTTTAAGACATTCAAGCATTATCATGCTTATGCAGAAAGGATTACAGGACAAAAGCTCAAGAGGTTGAGATCAGATGGAGGGGGAGAGTATTTTTGTAAAGAGTTTGATGATTATTTGTGGAATGCAAGTATAAAAAGAGAAGTAACTTGCAGGTACTCCCCTCAACAAAATGGAGTTGTAGAAAGAAGAAATAGAATTCTTGTAGAGTTTGCAAGATCAATGATGAAAGAGAAGAATTTTCCAAACTACTTATTTGCAGAAGCTATCAACACTGCAACATACCTTGTGAATAGGTTACCTTGTAAAGCTTTGGATGGAAGAACACCTTATGAAGCATGGTGGGGTAAGAAACCTACTCTTGATCATTGTAAGGTGTTTGGATGTTTAGCATATGCTTATGTTCCTTCACAATAAAGACATAAGCTAGAACCCAAAGTAGAGAAGTATGTGTTTATTGGGTATGATGATAGACATATGGGTTAGAGATTGTGGAGTCCATCTACAAAATAATTTCTTGTTACAAAAGATGTTACATTTGATGAGCAAAGCACATGTATAATGGGTTAACAAATGATTATGCAGATGTTGAAGAAGTACAAAGGAAAGGGAAGACCAAAGTGAAAATGTATGAAGAAGATATTGATGATGTTGATTGTAAAAGTAAATTGCAGGGAAATATTGAAGATGGGCCAAGATTTGATGCAGAATCAAATGTGGTTGAGACTTCAAGAAATGCGGAGGTCACAAGGTCTTTGAGAGAAATAAAAGAACCTATTAGGTATAGCTATGATACATCTTTCTTAACAATAATTTATTATGCTTACATTGTGAAGACACAAGAAGATCCAACCAAATATGAAGAAGCTAAAGGTAAACAGAATTGGGAGAAGGCAATGGAAGAAGAGTATGCAGCTCTACTTGAGAATGAGACATGGGAATTGGTGCCGAGACCAAAGAACTAGAAGGTAATTGGATGTAAGTGGGTGTACAAAACAAAGAGGTTTGCAAATGGTGAGGTGTCTAGATACAAAGGTAGACTTGTGGTTAAAGGTTATGCCCAAACTTATGGGGCAGATTATGATGAAACCTTTAGTCTAGTTGCTAAGATGTATACAGTTAGATCTCTAATTGCTATTGCTACTTGTAAAGGATGGAAGTTGTCACAATTAGATGGGAAGAATGCATTTCTGAATGGATATATTGCAGTTGAATTGTACATGGAGCAACCAGAAGGGTTCATGGATTCAATTGGATCAAATTATGTGTGTAAGCTCAAGAGAGCTTTGTATGGTTTGAAGCATGCCCCAAGAGCATGGAATTATAGGCTTGTTAAGTTCTTTAATGAATGTAGATATCAAGCTTCAAAGGTAGATAGTAGCTTGCTAGTGAAGGCAAGTGAAAATGGGTATATATATATATGTGTGTGTGTATTTATGTTGATGATATTATTGTCACAAGTACAGATGCTCAAGGAATCAAGGAGCTTAAGAAACAAATAGAGAAGGAGTTTAAGATAAGTGATTTGGGAAACTTATCTTTATAAATTGAGCAGATATGGAGGTGAAGAGTTTAATGACATGAAGAAATATTAGAGTTTGGTAGGTAGTTTGATCTATGATAAGACCAGACCTATCATATGCAGTGGGTGTTTTATCACAATTTATGCATTATCCAAAGAAGACTCATTGGATTGAAGCTCAAAGGGTACTCAAATACATCAAGGGAACTCTGAGTGTAG
Organism: Ceratopteris richardii; assembly: GCA_020310875.1. Taxonomy (NCBI): domain Eukaryota; kingdom Viridiplantae; phylum Streptophyta; class Polypodiopsida; order Polypodiales; family Pteridaceae; genus Ceratopteris; species Ceratopteris richardii. The sequence goes on from MU260054.1 coordinate 615,467, forward strand.
GTTTGTATTATGGTTTTACTTCTGACACAAGAATCAAAGTGTTTAGTGATGCAGATTGGGTAGGTGATTCAGATGATAGAAGGTCTACTCATGGTTACCTCTGTTATATTGGAGATAAGTTAGTTTCTTGGTGCTCAAAGAAGCAACATGCAGTTGCTTTGTCATCCATTGAAGCTGAGTATAAAGGAATGGTAGAGGCTGAAAAAGAAGTGATATGGTTAAAGACCACGTTGAAGAGCTTTGGAACTGATCAAAGTTTTGGAGACAATATGAGTTCATTATATTTGGCAGCTAGTCCTGTTTTTCATGCCAGATCCAGTATCATTTCTTGAGAGAAAAGGTACTTGATAAAGAGATTGAAGTATTGTATACTCTAACAAAAGAGCAAGTTGCACATATGATGACAAAAAGCTTAGATGGACCTAAGCTACATAAGTTTAAAGAGATGGCAGGAATAAAGAAGAATGGAATAATCACAATTAGTGATTGAGAAAGAGTTTTTGGAACAAAGCAATCCCAAATTGATGATTATAAAGAACTTTAAGTAAGTCAAGGATCAGAATGAAGTCAAAGAAATCATTGGAGATAGTGAAAAGATCTCACAAATATAGCATGTACACATATGTACATTATTAGTTGAGAATTCTTGTAAAATGGATATAGATGATCCTTAGGATGATAAGGAATATGTAATAGACACAGGATGAGTCTAGAATCATATGCATGTAAGTCAATGATGTAAAGAAATAAGTAAGAGAGAGAGTCATTAGAAGACAAGTGTCCATATGATAGATGTGTAGAGAGTCATCTTTAGAAGTTAGCGTTGAGTCTTTCTCTGATTTCGCTCAACCTGATCATGTGGATCAAGAAATATTTTGTATATATGTAATCTAGAAGCTAATGAAGCTATGTTCAAAGTTTCATGGCCTAATTCCTTTCATGCTATGAGTATGATCAATAGGAACATGTATATGTAAAGTCTGCAGGTAGACCTCTCAGAGTCACGCACTTTTTCGTGTCAATGTTTTGCTTGGATCTCAGTGTACAGTGTAAAGTTTTTTATGAATGAGCATTCAAAAATTAAGTTAGAAGGTAAAGAAGCTATGGCTAAAAGCATTTATCAAAATGGTACTTGTGTTGTGAGAAATCAACCTTAGAAGTTGACTATGTCAAGTCTATGTATGTGAACCCTCAACTTATATCATATAAGTGTGAAACCACTTAATTGATAAGCAAAAGATTTAAAACATTAAAATATCGGATTCAAAAGCATTACGTAAAAACAAAACTTGCGTGATATTTTTACAAACTACGATCACATAAGATTTATGCTTTTGGTGGGTACATCACTATGCTTTTGACTTGATCATTAGCTTTATTGAAAAGCAATCTCTAGGGACAAATACTATATAAAGAGGCACCTATCTCATAGTTGAGATATCATCTTATGATACAAGGAACGTTCCCTAGTGTTGAAGTTTGGAGGGTTGTTGAAGTTTTGAGGAGCTTGAGGCATCCAAGATTTGAGCTAATCTTATGAAGAGTTAGCATTGAAGTTTGGAGGAGGTGAAGACATGGAGGAGTTGAATTACATGGAGGCTACTCACATATCTTGAAGGAAGGTCACGGAGGTTCAATTTTTATGAAAAGGAGGTCTTACACACATGATTGATGATGATTTTCAAGATTTATGAACTTTATGGAACAACATTATGATCTATGATGAATCGGTAACTTGTACCTTTTCCATTATTTTCATTATATTTGAATTAACACTTCTTATTATGAATCGATTTCCAATGTTCCCCTATCTCTTCTCTTTCAATTTTCTCTATGCTTATTGCCATATCTCATTTAACTCATGATGATGAATTATGTAAGAGACTTGATTAATTGTTTTGAGATTTTAATATTCTCTTTGAGTCTCCATTATATCACATGAGCTTGCTTGAACCACCCTGTGTGCACCATTGGACTTTGCGGTTGAACTGATCCACCAACCGTGTGCCATCTTCTCGACATTTGAACTCGACGTGAAGAAACGACATAGCATCTCAGGTACGCATAATTTATATTTTCTTGCATATGCATTGACAAAGTTAGCAAATAGGCGCGGCTTCTACTTCCTTGTGAGTGGTAGCTTGAACATGATTTTGTGAGTTCCTCCCACGAAAACTTGCAAGTACCTTATCCTCTTCGCTTCACCCTTCTCATCGATCAAAGTTCTACAAATTTATAGTTTCATATTTTTGCTCACACTTGAAACCTCTTCTTCAAGCCAATTCCAAGTATTTATATTTTATTTTTACATTGATTATATAAGTGAATAATGGGAAAAAAGGGTGTTACAAAACACACCACACAAGACATAGATTCTAGTGTGAAAGCATTGATTGAAAAGAAGTTTTCAGAATATGATGAGCAATTTAACGAGATGAAAACACTTATCCAATCAAAAGTTGAAAAAGTCTCAAGACTTAGATGAATTATTTGAAGATAATAAAACATTATGTAAACTTTCAAAAGAGATGATTGATCATGAAGTATCAAGTTTGAAACAAAAGTTCGAAATTTTGCTCAACCAAGTAAAAGAAATTCAATAATGCAAGTATGAACATGAACATCAAATACAAGTCAAAAATATGTCTACTCAAATTCTTGATCAAAAATATCCATTTGAATATAGAAGATCCACCCCTAGAGCTACACATAGAAGATTAAATCGACCTATAAGATGCTTTGGTGTGATCAATTTGGCCATATGTTTTGGAATTGCAATGCATATGAGAATGCTTCTAGACTTAAATTGGTCGCTACATTTGAAAGAAAAATTTGTGATTACCATGTCCGTTTACCTTTGCACTTGAATGTACGAAGAGATGGAATTAAAGAATATTTTGATCAAACAAAATCTAAGCCAAAATCATTTTGAAAACAATGGAAACCAAAGATATATAATGATGACAAGAAGTCTTCTGAACAAGAAACTATGATAGAAATTAAGAATCAAGTTAAATGTTTTGAAAAAAAGAAAAGTGAACAAATCAAGTTGGATAAACAAAAAGTTGAACAAATTTTGCAAGAAAGATTGGAAGAGGATGAACAAGAATATGAAAAGTCGATACAATTGAAAAAGAAACATGATGAATACTATGTAGTGTGTGATCCAAAGTTTCTAGAAAATGACAAATTATTTGATCAAGAAAAAGTTAGGAATTTGAAAGGTCAAATGAACCATAATATTAACGATGAACAAACTAGTCAAAGTGAACATGAAGATATCAATGAAATTGATGAGAGTACAAGCAATGCTCAAAATATTAAAGAAAAAGAAAAACAATGAAAGATGCTATCAATCAAATTGAACAAAATATAAGAAATTCATCAAAATCTTCTAAACCTTTATCTTTGAAGAAAAGAACAGGTTGAAGATGATCCATGATGAACAGATGTTTATGATTGAAAATGAACCATGAAGAGATCCACAGATAGGATATAATGAGAGAAATTGTAGTGAGGATGAATTGTAAAGCATGTTTTTTTATACTAACTTTGATGTTTTTATGAGACAGGAATACGTTTCTTCAACATTATCTTTGATGATAATGATGGCCGAGATTAGTGTTTGAGTGATTTGAGAGAATTGTTTGATTGAGGGGTGAGACTTGAGTGTTGAGTTTAATGCATTTTAGTCTTCTTTTTCTACTCTCCATTATTTGCACCATATTGATTCTATTTTTCATTTAAAGTATGCATAACCCAATGTATATACACATATGCTTATTTCTTTAGCCTGCACAATCTACTTGCACTTGTTAAAATTATAAAAAAAAAATAACATCCAATTTAAAAACAATCATCAACAATTCTAAAGTACCTCATCATCGATATCCTATTACCCCTTTTGCACCATGATTTTTTGAAAAATGCACTTAAAGTATGTATGGTAGGGTCTCACTACATGACCTTGCATTTAGGCACGTATTGAGATTAACCTATGCACATGGATTGATTGTAAAGATTGATGTATATGCACATTGATATGTATGTGAGTGAGCGCACAAACCTCATCATCAAATGTTTTTCATCTTAATATTTGCACCATGTTTGTTTACTTATGCACCTAAAGTATGCATGATAGGGTCTCACTACATGAACTTGCATCAAGACACATTCTGAGTTTTACCTATGCACTTTGAGTGATGGAAAGGATTTATGTATAAAAACATGAAATGTATGAAAGTGAGAGCACATGCTTCGTCTACAAATGCCAATTACCTTATCTTTTGCACCATATTTTGACCATGCATTTTCAAAGTATGCAATTGATACGGCTACATTATATGGCCTTGCATAGACACATTTTTTATCTTCCCATGCACTTGACACATGATTTCAAGATTCAACGTTCCTATGAAATGTCAGTTTATCTTTGAAGCAAAAAGGTGATTTCAGGATTGGCCCATCGAGGACGATGTGCAGGTTTAGTATAGGCGAATGTCATAGAGATTTCATCTCTACAATACTCTGGAACCAAAACCGTTAAAGGGTGCACTTTGCGAATTCATTCATGAAGTACAAATACTACCAAAACAATTCCGATCGATCCATATATTCCAGATGAACCTGAAAAGATAATGTGTGAACCAAGATTTCTATCCTACTTTATAAATACCCATGGGAGTATTTGTATATCCATCTGAACCTTGAACCCAAAAACTTTATGCTTATGAAACCATATAACTATATGTGAACCCTCAACTTATATCATGTAAGTGTGAAACCACTTAATTGATAAGCAAAAGATTTAAAACATTAAAATATCGGATTCAAAAGCATTACATAAAAACAAAACTTGCATGATATTTTTGCAAACTACGATCGCATAAGATTTATGCTTTTGGTGGGTACATCGCTATTCTTTTGACTTGACATCATTAGCTTTATTGAAAAGCAATCTCTAGGGACAAATACTATATAAAGAGGCACTTATCTCATAGTTGAGACATCATCTTATGATACAAGGAACGTTCCCTAGCGTTGAAGTTTGGAGGGTTGTTGAAGTTTGGAGGAGCTTGAGGCATTTGAGCTAATCTTATGAAGAGTTAGCATTGAAGTTTGGAGGAGATGAAGACATGGAGGAGTTGAAGGACATGGAGGCTACTCACATATCTTGAAGGAAGGTCATGGAGGTTCAGTTTTTATGAGAAGGAGGTTCTGCACACATGATTGATGATGATTTTGAAGATTTATGAACTTTATGGAACAACATTATGATCTATGATGAATTGGTAACTTGTATCTTTTCCATTATTTTCATTATATTTGAATGAACACTTCTTATTATGAATTGATTTCCAATGTTCCCCTATCTCTTCTCTTTCAATTCTCTTTATGCTTATTGCCATATCTCATTTAACTCATGATGATGAATTCTGTAAGAGATTTCATTAATTGTTTTGAGATTTTAATATTCTCTTTGAGTCTCCATTATATCACCTGAGCTTGCTTGAAGCACCCTGCGTGCACCATTGGACTTTGCGGTTGAACTGATCCAGCAACCGTGTGCCATCTTCTCGACAATGTATGTGTTAACTAAGTGATGTGTACCTGATAAAGTGTGTTAAGTATGTGTGAGAGAGTTTGAATACATAAGTTAAGTGGAGTGTGCACAAGAATGCATGTGCAAGAGTGTGATGTGTGTGGGTTAAGTGAGAGAATGCATGTAGTTGTGTGTCCTCATGTCTTTGATAGGTACACGTTTCCTTCTCCACTCCCTTCTACGTTGGTGCAATTAAAGCCCAAGCCTACACACTTGATCACTTCATATAAGCTTTATGTATTATCATATCATTTGGAAGGATACAGATGTACAACCTCTTATAAGTTTAGTTATAATTACTCATTGCAAAAGTGTAATAAATCCACGAGGAGTTAGGAAGCATATAATCTCATGCTTTTTGGTAGTTGATTCAAGAGAGAATCAATCCCATACTTTAGGATGCACTTTATTGGTAGAGACTTGAATTTGAATTCAAATCCTTGGCTCCAACAAAAGCTATAAAAGGGGACCCCGCATGTATCTTGAGGTTCAGAGATCATATTCATGTATTTTTATTGAGAAGAGGAGATCACCTCATAGCTCACTCTTTCCACACTCATTGAGCAATGAGTTATTGCCAATGATGTTGTAATTTTACATGATTTTGTGATTATCCACCATCTGCTCCAACATTCTGGTTTACAACAGACACATGTAGAGAGAGACAGACACACAAAGAGAGAGAGAGAGATGAAGAGAGAGAGAGACAAAGAGAGAGATAGAAAGAGAGAGAGAGAGATAGAGAGAGAGAGAGAAGAGAAAGTGAGGGAAATATGGCTCCTCCAAAGGATGACTCGCTACCACAATCATGATAAAAAGGAAATCCTCTTCTGTCTATGATTTCACACAAGCACACACACACAAACGGAGAGAGAAAGGGGGGGAGGGAGAGAGTTCTTAGATCCCTCCTCGAGTTGGCTATAGAGCACTACACATGCATGCTAGAGAGAGAGAGAGATGGAAACGGTTAGAGCTGATCAATTAATGCACAACAACAAAATGTGTGTGTGTGTGAGAGAGAGAGAGAGAGATGGAAATGGCTAGAGCTGATCGATGCATGCACAACAAAATGCGAGAGAGAGAGAGAGAGAGGAGCATCAATGTGCATATGCATGAATGCATGTGCATCTGAATGAATACATATGTATGAATGTATGTACGTGCATGGGAGAGAATGCATGTGATAGTATATGAGAGTGTGTAAGTGAGATGCATATACATATGATTTTTAATGCATGTTTATGAGTGAAGATAAATGCATGTTTATAAGTGAAGATGAATGAATTTTTATGAGTGATGTAAGAATGCAGATATGAGTGTGCATGAATGCATGTTTATGAGTGAAGATGAATGCATGTTTATGAGTGAAAATGTATGCATGCATGTGAGAGTGTGTGTGCATGCATGTGAGAGTGTGTGAGCATGTGTGTGA